>NQII01007597.1:64849-89513 GCA_002778355.1 Clitarchus hookeri
AGGCACTGGTTAGGCGGAATTTTCTTTTACTACTAAAACTGCAGAATAAACGTCGAATGAGTGAAAAGAAAAATTATACAAAATCTCCTAATATTTTGACTTTTACTGTTAAAAACACAGTGCGTAAAACAAAACGTAAAGTGTGTTCACGGTAAAGTGGGCACATTTGAAAGACATGCACCCAGTAAGCATGGTAACGACGGAGGGAAAGTAGTTCCACGTCTTAACTTAGAATTAAAAGTGCTAGGTAAACTTGTGTGACAACTGTTTTATTTTTAATGCATTTAAGTGTAAGAATCGTCGGATTTAGGAAATATTTACTTTTTTAATTATATTTATGTTATCTCGCAGTTTCACTGGACTGAGGCGTGAATTAAGTGATCAGGCCCATAGCAATGTTAGTTAGACATATGGCGGATGAATACGCAATGTTCATGCACGTAGATTTTAAGCAGGGCTTGCAAAAGTGCTCAATTTACCGTGAACAGCCTATTACTTACGGATGTTCCAAGCCAAAAATGATTTTCGATATTTTTAGGACATTCAGTAATTCAAATTCATTACATCAAATAGAACATTGATAACAATATCAAAAACCCTGAAAAATTAGTTTACATAAATTGATGACGGAAAATACGGGAATTTCTCATTTATATGTATTGGCATACAAATGTAAACATTTTGCATAACTATCATGTTTAGCCACAGTTCAAATTTGTTATTAATGTCATTCGAATAAGTTGAAGAGATTTCACGGAATTTCATCTAAAGGTTCGGCCATAATTTTATTTTAAGTTTAACAATAAAATTGAAATCCAAAATAGTTAGAAGTTAAACCCCAATCGCAGGGGAACAAAATGCTACACTTCAAAGACATTTCTTCGCGGCGTTACTAAATCTTCGGAAAACACTTTCGCTGAAATCAAACACCGTGCTCGCATAAATTGTTGAAATTTGTTTGGCACAAATTTTAAAGATTAAAATGCTGATAATTCTACTGAAAAAAAAAAATTATGCGAGTTATTTTTATACTGATTTGGCACTTTTATCAATAAGGTATTGCTATTGCATCGCAAATCAGCAAAGTATCTTAAAAATTCAGAAAATAATTTAGGCGCTAGAACAGCCTTAACCGTGGGTAAGTACAAGGGCGAAATAAATTCAAACTTAAAATTTTACATTATAATGCACACGTACGCAAAACTAATTATGCAAGGTACTTTTAACGTTGGTTGGGTTTTGGGGACAGCGTTCTACGAAGGGGAGAGGATGGTGAGTGGGAGGGGGGAATCACAATTTTTTTCCCGGGCGAAGGAAAGCCCAGACCTTCTTCCCTGACACTGGTCACGTGTTCGGGAGTACAAGAAGATTGGAGCGCAAAGTCTGAGCAAGGAAAAATGATAAAAAGTGAATAAATATTGTAATAAAGTAAAGCTGTAAGATATCCCCATGTGATTTGTATTTGCACGTAATATTCGTTATATAGTTTATAGTGAAAAACACCGCATGTATGTCGTGTTTGGTTGTTTCCTAAATATGTTATGTATCACAAGCGTTTTCACTTAAATTCAATTTATAAATTATGTTATTTCATTTGTAATTAATACGAATAAAGACAGAAGGAAAATAGGCGTGTTGGTAACGCCTAGTAAGAAATAATTGTTATGCAAGACGTTATTACACTGAGTGCAGTGCGTTGGCTTTCTGGAGTAATTCCCTAAGCTTTGTTTGTATGAGACGGAGGAATATCATGGAAGTAGAACTCAAGCAGGACTTCAGGAAGTTGGAAGTAACCTTGAATGGAGAATAGGAGTGAGAGCGAAGGCAGGTAGAATTCAACTCTGTAAGTAGTAGAGGGGGAGTTTGCTCATGGACCACCCAGGGCGCTGTTTACGTCAAAATGGGCCGTGAGCGCCAGCAGGATAGCTCGTAGGTAGACGGGACTTAACGCCTCGTCGGCAGCGAGGTCTTTAGAGACAATCACGTTGCTCAGGTATGCAGGGACGGGCAGGAATCGGCCATGGCCTGTAATGAGGAACCATCCCAGCATTCGCCTGAAGCAGTGGCGTGTGGTGAAGTGTTGCAAAGTAAGCTGGGACTTGCTCACTGCTGTACATTCTCGGTGCACGCGGCAGGGGCCAGTAACCACCGTGCAGCCTAGGGCATTCCGACCACTCACAAGCGAGCAGCAAGAGGCCCATTACACGCGTCCTGTGGCGTCGCCTGCCGAGCTACGTTTCAGTGGTGGAAGTGTAAATTAGCAAGCAACAGGGTACAGCACACAGCTAACGTCAGCTTACCTTGCAACAGTTCACTACACGTCATCGGCCTGAAGTGATTTCGGGCAACCATGGCAAACCGAAATCGGCATGAGTGGACCCGGTTTCGAACCCAGGTCCTACCGAAAGGGACCTGTGATCTGCACATCTGGGGCAGAGAGTGGATGCCCGTGTAAGTGAGACTGACATCGTCTTTTGGCCGACTAAGCGTACTTATAACTGTACTGAAGGCNACCATGGCAAACCGAAATCGGCATGAGTGGACCCGGTTTCGAACCCAGGTCCTACCGAAAGGGACCTGTGATCTGCACATCTGGGGCAGAGAGTGGATGCCCGTGTAAGTGAGACTGACATCGTCTTTTGGCCGACTAAGCGTACTTATAACTGTACTGAAGGCGACTGTCAGCTGTTTGCGAGCATAACTGTTACCTGCATTCAGGAATCAGTTTCTCGCCGACACTAAGAGCGTTCTGGTATATACTCTGGATTGTTTCTCAAAGCTGAGTCAGTAAACTTAATAAGCAGTTCTGGAGTTGGGGGAAAAATAAAACTATACTTAACTACATTNTTCTCAAAGCTGAGTCAGTAAACTTAATAAGCAGTTCTGGAGTTGGGGGAAAAATAAAACTATACTTAACTACATTTTATTTTATAATACTGGATGATTCTTTCTCAGCTGGAAGTGTAAGTAAGAACATATATATTTATGCTGGCCTGCATGGCATGGTTGATTGGAATGCCATTTTTCGGTGCTAATCTGAAAGAAAAAATCGTTAGTGGAATCAAAAACTATTTGGTTGATGCTTTCCAAGGCAAAATTTTGCTGCTGGTAAGAAACAGATTGTGGAGCACAATAACACATAGATTGACAAGCACTAAAATCATTTAGTCCTGCTGACTAACATATTAGTTAATTGTAAAAATGCTTATCGGCTGCCACAAAATAGTATTCATGTCGTCCAAAGTAAAACGTTTTGCTGCGACTGCAAAACTACATCCATTATATTTTGTGCATGCGCGCTGGCATATTGGAAATAATAAACTTCTCTCTGGCCATGATGCCATATATGTAAGTTTTCGTCTCCTTGCATCAGGTAACGTACTAATTCGTGAGTGATATTATTAGGAAATTAGGGGATGTATTACATAATTCATTTTATCCAAGTAAGTAAATGTTACAAATGAATTATTCCACAAAAATAAACTTTCCGTTCGGGGAAGCCTTGGCGTGCGGGCCACTTATTACGTAGTACAGTCAATAAGTAATACGTGGCTGCCTACGCTCAGGGCACCAGTCCACGAAAGTAGTAAGACATGAGCGGTTTAGAAACAAGGGCGCCGGGCGTGGGACGATGGGAGGAGCCGCGGCGATATTGGATGATGACACGAGTCAACCTCATGCTCTGTCATTCATTGCCTACTTCGGCCATGTTGGATTTCCCCTCCCGCATGGTCATTCCCGGCCAGCATCGGCCATATTGGTCCGCACTTAATTCTCGCGTTCCAAGCAAGGGGTATTCTCTCCGTGTCCTCCCGATTTTGCCATTTCTACCAGATGTCGTTACTTCATGCTCTTGCATTCCAGATGGCCCTAAAACATGCTCTTGCATTTCTTCCCGCCAGACGTCGCTACTTCATGCTCTCGCATTCCTCCTAGACGTCCCTACACCATGATCTTGCATTCCTTCCTACCAGTTGTCCCTACTTCGCGCTCTTGCATTCCTCCCAGACGTCCCTACTTTATGCTCTTGCATTCCATGTGTGGTTTTCTCAGAGTCCTCCCGATCCAATTAATTTTCCCCAGACGTTGCTACTTCATGCTCTCGCATTCCTTCCAGTCATCCCTACGTCATGCCCTTGCATTCCACAGGGTTTGTTCAGAGTCCTCCCGATCTAGTTTTTTTTCCCACATATCGCTACTTCATGCTCTCATGTTCCTCTGTGACACGCCTTCTGCACGCTCTTGCATTACTCATTCCGAAGAATGTTCGAGTTCATTGTCCCATAGTGCAACTTCTCTCTCATCATGCTCAATCATTCCACTTTGATTTTCCCATATTCCTTCTGGTCTCCTTTCACCTGGCATCCTGGCGGGAGGCTAATCTCACGCTCTATCATTCCACCTCGGTTTCTCATACTTATAAGCGTAGTTGGATGCGATTTCAGAACCATTGAAGATACAGTCACAAAATTTGTAACATAGATATCACCCCCGACAACGAAAATGACCGCAGGGTCAAGTATGGCCTACGCGCACTTATAAGCATAGTCGGCTATAATTTCCGAACCGTTTAATATAGTCACCAAATTCGAAGCACAGGCATCACCCCCAACAACGAAAAGGACCGGAGGGTTAAGCACGTTCTAAACTCGCTTATAAGTATAGTAGCCTATCATTTCCCACTATAGACAACACAAAGTTACCGTTGTATGTAGGAATGAAGGGTCTGAAATAGCACACACATATGCATCGGCCTGCACGCACTCATCAATACCCACCGCCACCCTTGTCGTCTGCAACCACAGGTGCCAACCAACTCGGATCCTCCTCAGCGACAGCTGGCCTCCCTTCACCCACTGTCATCCAGACTGCATATATAAATGTGAAAATATATATCCACACATATAAATAAATACCAGCATGGGTAACATACAACAAACAGCTATATACAAAAAGCAAGATATATATACATACTTATATATATACAAATGTGCTACATGTATGATGTACATAGTCTTAGATAACGGCAAAATATATATATGATAATATAAACGAACATCATTAGACCGACACAAGGGTCGGTGGCCCGAGGCATCACTAGCATAACTACCTAACACTTATCAACTAACCATAGAATAAAAAATAAACGTATATATATAATTGCAACGATAACAAGAGAAACGTAATCGCAGGTTATACTTATTACCTAGGTACATACGCAAGTTGGCGTCGTTTCTCCATTGGCTGCTGCATATATACGAAAACACTTCCTTTCTGAGAGAACTGAACTTGAGTGGGAGACACAATTGTCAATTGTTCATATATTGGCACAGNACGAAAACACTTCCTTTCTGAGAGAACTGAACTTGAGTGGGAGACACAATTGTCAATTGTTCATATATTGGCACAAAATTACCAAGGGCGTGTCAAATAAAGTATGGTACAATGACAAACGTATTTTAAAGGCACATGTGTTTAAATTTTAACGTGTCTCAAAATAACAACGCGAATTCTGCAGGTCTCTGTACATTATATATTTATAAAACAATCAAACCGCCCCATGAGATGATTTTTCAAATGTTTTATTTAAAAAGTTTGAAGGAACCGTGNATATTTATAAAACAATCAAACCGCCCCATGAGATGATTTTTCAAATGTTTTATTTAAAAAGTTTGAAGGAACCGTGACTAGACTACGCGTATTCAGGACACGTAGAGGAGACAGAAATGACAATTAACTTAGGTCCTAAAGTGCTTCTGTTTACTGCTAGAGCCATTACAATGTACAATGAGGGAAACTGGATCCCTATTATATAGAATGCCATATCGGCACGGCACACGACAAGCCATAGCAGAACACTTAAACACCACAACAGTGGAAAACGCACAAGCCTAGTAAACATTGCAGAATCGTATGTAAGCATAGCAAAATGAAATGGTAGACATCAGAGGTGTCTCGCAACATGTGCTCGAAATGTCCCAAGTGAGATAGACACCGCTCGCATGCACTCAAACTGCGTACGAACGGTTTGCTGTGTACTGAGCACACAATCGCCGATATGGCGTTCCACATAACAGGAATCCAGTGCACCTACTCGTACACTGTAACAGTTCTAGAAATTAAAAGAAGCATTTCCGGGCCTATGTTCTGTGACATTTCTGCCTACTCAACACGTCCTGATTACGTACCCACTATTTTGACATGTATTTTAGAAACAGTCTGTATATTAAATAACTCATTATGTCTCCCACATGTGAGGGAACCCCCTTATCGGGCGATATTTTCTGCTGTGTACAGTGCAGAGCATTAAATCCACTTCCCGTGCAACGTCTCAAATGTAGACTACTGCAACACAAAAATATATGTTTTGGATTATTTTAATTTAAATTTTATCGTGAAACATAAAAAAGAAGGTTATAACACTGGGCGAATCATGTAATGAGTTTCCATTAATTTATTTTTAATATTTTGGTGATTTCAGCAATATATTTTTACTACAGCCGAGCCAGTGGCGTGTAGGCAAGGTAAGCTGACGTTAGCTGTGTGCTGTACCCTGTTGCTTGCTAGTTTACGCTTCCCCCACTAAATAGTAGCTCGGCCGGTGACGCCACAGGACGCGTGTAATGGGTCCCTTGCTGCTCGCTTGTGAGTGGTCGGAATGCCCTAGGCTGCACGGTGGTTACTGGCTCCTGCAGAGTGCACCGAGAATGTACAGCAGTGAGCAAGCGCCAGCTTACTTTGCAACAGTTTACCACACGCCACTAAGCCGAACATCTCAATTATGAACCACTTTAAATGTTTTTTTTAGCAAATAACACAAAGTTAACAAACCCCCTGGATACTTTTAGATTTAATAAATTATTNCACTTTAAATGTTTTTTTTAGCAAATAACACAAAGTTAACAAACCCCCTGGATACTTTTAGATTTAATAAATTATTTTGTAAAATATTTTGTAATTTCATCAGAATACTATTTGATATCATAACACTAAAATATTAGATTACTTAATATATATACAAATTTTCGGCACTTGCAACGTCTTTAAGCTGCTGACATGTAACAATTTTCTACATGTCTTATAGCATACTTCCCGAAAGAAAGAAAGACTAATGAGATCGCTTTCATGTGTGTATATGCGTGTTTGTGTTCCCCTAAAACTTTTGAATGTGTTAACCGAATTTCACTAATCTCGATACACATATAGTACCTAGTCAGGACATCTGACTTTTATGGTTTTCGGCCTCGCAGGGCGCATACTTTCGAAATGGTGAATAGTTATAATTTAAGATAATATAATATTTCGGGAACCATTCAACCGATTTAAACGAAATTTTGTATGTTGGCAGTGCGTTATGTGAGCATTTAATTAAGAAATAAGTGTTTATAGTCCGCTATTTTGGAAGGTAGCACAGCATGATAAATAAAGCGTTGACATTATATCTCGAAAACTACTCAACGAATTCTCGCGAAATTTGGCAAGTAATACTATGGTAAGCTGTAAAAAGTATACGATAAAAAAATTTTTTACTCTTATTTTTAAAATGGCGGTCATATAAATATTTTCGGTTTATTTGGTATTTCTACCATACTGTTCGACCAATTTGGAACACATTTCATATGCTGAAAGTCTCTATTAAAAGCATAATATATGCCAGCATATAGTCATTTTGTGCGCCATTTTGTAAGATAGCGTTACACGAATAAATAAATGTTTCATGTCATATCTCAGGAAACTATTTACTGATTCCTATCAAATTTTTGAAACAAGTACTACTTCGGCAAATAATGTAAACTGGTATTTTTTCAAACTGTTTTAGCTAAGTATGCAATATCGTCGAAACCATGTAATTAATTACATCTTAACTTGTGTGCTGGCTGTGGTATATATCAAAACGATCAAATGTTTCCACACAAAGGCTCTTTTTTCCGACATTTCGTAAGATAGTACTAATTGAAAAAAATTAACATTTTTTGTCATATCTACAGAGGAAACNCTCTTTTTTCCGACATTTCGTAAGATAGTACTAATTGAAAAAAATTAACATTTTTTGTCATATCTACAGAGGAAACTACCAGATTGCCACCAAATTCGGCAAAAAAATGCAGGCCATAGAAATTTATATGTTTGTAGTGGTTCAGGTACTTATTCTCAAAATGGCGGCCATATAACATTTTATCTCAGTATGTTATACGAAACTACGAAAAAATTTAAATTTAACTTTGTATGATCGCTGTATCTTTTATAACTATTAAATGTGTATACACAGCCTCACTTATCCACCATTTTGTATTATAGCCCCACATGAAAAAATAACGTTTTTGTCATCCCGGGAAACAATCAACCGATTCCCACCAAATTTGGCGAAGAAGTTCTACTGTATTAGGCCATATTAATTCGTATGTTTTAAATGTGCCAGAAACATGTTATCAAAATAACGGTCCTGTAAATATATCAGGTTAGTAAACCCTATCACTCAAAAAATTAGACTGATTACATCCTTAGTTGATATTCTGAATCCGACCTCCGTAATGCATTTGATTGTACTCTAGCTTATGGTACGAGGTTTCCTTGGTTCGAGTCCCGGATAGGGAACGTGTTTATTTGTAATCGTCTCACTACTGTTACGCATGTTTCCCGTTTCATCTGTAATGATCTTGCTGTCAACGAATCGACAACGCCTACTTACCTTCGAAGTTTTTAAGAACGCCATTAAAATTATTTGCACCCATGTAGAGGAAAGTAGGCTCATTGTCAATTNCTTACCTTCGAAGTTTTTAAGAACGCCATTAAAATTATTTGCACCCATGTAGAGGAAAGTAGGCTCATTGTCAATTTTTTTTTTATTGTGGACAGATGTTCCACAAAGTCTGATATTTTTCTTTTACCTTCTGATAAGAATTTAAGTNTTTTTTTTTTATTGTGGACAGATGTTCCACAAAGTCTGATATTTTTCTTTTACCTTCTGATAAGAATTTAAGTGCTAGTTAATTATTTTCTATTTTCCATTATATGGTTAATATAAGCAGGTGGGAAGCTACTTTACCATATCGTAATTATTTTTAAAAGTGTGTGGCACTAAAGGTTTCATTTTTTTTTCAGAATATTAATAAATTATAGATTATATTAATTCACGACAAATACTCGTATATCGGGGAATACCTANTTTTTTTTTTATTGTGGACAGATGTTCCACAAAGTCTGATATTTTTCTTTTACCTTCTGATAAGAATTTAAGAGCTAGTTAATTATTTTCTATTTTCCATTATATGGTTAATATAAGCAGGTGGGAAGCTACTTTACCATATCGTAATTATTTTTAAAAGTGTGTGGCACTAAAGGTTTAATTTTTTTTTCAGAATATTAATAAATTATAGATTATATTAATTCACGACAAATACTCGTATATCGGGGAATACCTAATCACGTGCCGAAATACAATATTTATTAAGTTTTAGGTTAAATAAAAATACCGTTTTGAAATGCCGGGAGAAGGTGAGGTTATTTGAAATCTCACAAGTGGAATTTTAGCATATTTAAGCTTGCTTCGATATTTATGTTTTTTATGCATTGTATTTTTATTCCCAAAAATATCTATGTTCTATTATGTTGTTGCTCGAACCTGCTTGCAAGCATAGGTAGATGTCCTATTATGTTGTTGCTCGAATCTACTTGCAAGCATAGGTAGATGTCCTATTATGTTGTTGCTCAAATCTACTTGCAAGCATAGGTAGATGTCCTATTATGTTGTTGCTCAAACCTGCTTGCAAGCATAGGTAGATTGGTTTTATTCTTCTGCAAATGTAGCTAACATTGGCTCAAGAAATGCATTCAGAATTTTCAAACTCGCGTGCTCAGGAAACGGCAAATCGTTTGTTAACATATGGTTTTTCAACAAGCTCGCGCATTTACGACAAAAATAAGTCGTCGTACTGGGCAGTACAGCTTCGTCAAAAGCACAGTACTAACAAACCAAGTAAACCCGGTGCTAAACTTAATATAATCCACGTGGTTTTGACAGCTGCAATAAATTAAAAAAAAGGTTCAACGTTGGGACACAAAGATGGTTACTGCGTAGCTGACACGCACACTCTACCCTACATTCCTTATACTGTTGTAAGTATGTTCACAAAATGAGCATAATCTGCTTGATTCAAGCAAGAATCAAGCTTGTTATGGCAAGCCTGTAAGTAAGTTTCCAGCAACAACCCTGCTGTGCAAGCCAGCATGTTTGAATTGCGCTTGCATCAAGCTAACTAATCAGCATGTGTCGTCAAGCTTTCAGCAAGATTGAGAAGTGAAACTTGGTGCAAAACTTGCCTGGGCAAGCTGGAAGCATGATTCAAGCCATATGCAAGCTTGACGTTAGCAAGTATGTGCCAGTCATGGTAAATTCAGCTTGCATCAAGCTAACTAATCAGCACGTGTCGTCAAGCTTTCAGCAAGATTGAGAAGTGAAACTTGGTGCAAAACTTGCCTGGGCAAGCTGGAAGCATGATTCAAGCCATATGCAAGCTTGACGTTAGCAAGTATGTGCCAGTCATGGTAAATTCAGCTTGAATCAAGCTGCAATTACGCGTGATATGACAAGCTTGCTCAGTAAGGCAAATTCAAGTCAAAATGTAAACTGGCCCATAGCTAACTTGCTTGCTATTTGGGACAAACTTAGAAGGTAGGGCAGATTTTGGGCACTTCATTAATTTTTAAATTGTTAAGACGACGTAGGGCATAAACTAACTCCAAATACGTCAAAATAAATTACACTCTAAAATTTGCTTTCTACTTTTACAATAGAAATCCTTGAAAACCCAGTTGCCAAGGAAATCCTTTGTAAATCTACAAAGAGTGTTCTTGTAGAATTTGGAAGACATTTATTTGTTATATTACAAATTANAAGGAAATCCTTTGTAAATCTACAAAGAGTGTTCTTGTAGAATTTGGAAGACATTTATTTGTTATATTACAAATTATAGCCTTGTATTACAACTGACATTATTGAGAAATGTACATAAAATTACTTTTTTATCTTCTATAAAACAAATTTAATAAATTAATAACAAGAGAATACCNTATTGAGAAATGTACATAAAATTACTTTTTTATCTTCTATAAAACAAATTTAATAAATTAATAACAAGAGAATACCTAAAAAAAAAAATCAAAATATAATTTACGAAAAAACTAATTTGTACTGCGCCAGCACGGTGACTAGAACCCACTCCCCTCGTAAAATTAGCCGGCACACATAACCACAAAACCAACTTGACTTACGAACTTACAACATTTGTTATAATGAAGGTATTTGGGTAATAAGAGTAGGTACATTTATTTCATTTTAAGAGTTCTGTTGTTGAGTTATGAGATGTGGATGGCTGCTAACAACGAGGTCTTGAGAGCAGATTTGCGAGTTCTGTGTAGCTGGGAAACATTTAACGGTTAATGAATACAGTCACGTTTTATTGAAATTGTCGTTTTATTTTGATTATTTAAGTTGTTTTAAGTGTTTTGTGTTATTCAAACTTGCAATACATTTCTTCTTCCACGCAACTACACTTTACATTCGCCCATAGTTTTTGCACAAACAGCTAAATACCTTTTTACGTTGTTTTGTGTCCACCATTTTGCTGAAGCTCGTGGATACGGGTCAGTATAGTACAAACACTTCTTGAGGTCTATTACAAACACGGCCCTTGTAGTTTCACGAACAAATAGTTTTACAAGATAAATTTTTGTACTATTACAAGCGTTTGTAAAATTACAAAATATTTCTCAGTGAAAGTTACACATCTTTTTTACAGTGTAAATAGGTTTTTGGAAAACCAACATACAAAAACTAAAAAAAGGGCAGCTCTAGATAATGGGTTTTGCGAACTTTGTTGGCAACTCTTATTTTGCAATACTGGTGCATTTATTACGAAAATTTTACACCGCGATAATATGTAAAAATGTACGTCAGAAAATAGCTTAACAGAAACACCTCACCCACGTAAAATAAGTACTTGCTCTCGTAGTCTATAAAAACAATTCTGTGGTATTATTCTTTCTTTATTTTTTCTTTATTGGCTTCTATAAAATTGTAAAATACGATTAACCTTTATAGCGNCTGTGGTATTATTCTTTCTTTATTTTTTCTTTATTGGCTTCTATAAAATTGTAAAATACGATTAACCTTTATAGCATTGAGGTATGTCGCACGGCCTCGTAACAAACATTTTTTTTATCGCTGTATTTAATTGACTGGTCATTTTTATTCCTTCATGAATATAGATCTCAGAAGAGATGTAAACATTGAGAACAACTACACATATTGCGTTCTTACAAAAGGTCACCAATGCTGTACTTGGAGACGGCAAAAGAAACATGTAATATTCAGCTACTTTAGCAGGTAAATTATTTAGGCAAGGAAATTTATAAGAGTTCGTCGGCTTCCAAATATACAAAACAAACTTTTCAGGAAGCAACGGCTTGTTTTCCTGCATGTACACAATCTTCACTTCAGCAATTTAAAAAAAAAAAATTACAGTTCTCGTTGTAGTCAAATGCTAACAAAAGCACGTCTTTGCTTGGTTGCCGCATTTACATTTACCTATCGTTCTGCAACTCACTTGGTAAAATTAGAATATTGGACGGCATTAAATCGTCCCGTTTAAATTAGTCGTGTGATTAGATAACAAAGACATAGCCCTAAAAGGACATTGTTAAACTGAACCTGAAACGGAAACAATTTTGCTCCTTTTTCATATGGATCGAAATTTTTTCAATTTGTAACGCTATTTGCTCTACATTAGAGGTAAATGTCGCCGAAGTGAAGAGCAGCGTCACAACAACACGGCGTCTATCATCTTCCCCGAATCTCGTACGCAGAAATAGAAACATATAAACCGACGCTGTGGCCCTCGACACCACGATTCCGTTTATGTACGGAAGAAACTCTTAAATCTGGGTGAAAAGGTTGTATTAGTAGTGATACAGTGATACGTAAATCACCCTGGTTTTAAAGATGGTTTAGTATGTTTATTAATATAACTATTATGCCAAAATGACCAAGAGACAGAAATACCACTAACAGTTATAAACACGAAAAGAAGAAAATAAAAGTGTTAGTATGTCAGTGGAAATAGTTATTACATTTCTTAAACCCGATAATAAGAGACGTGGGAAAATTTTTATTTTGGGGGAAAAAAAAATTATATATATATATATGTATATATATGAAATGGTAGCTGGACGAAGTAGAAAGTAAGTGTTAATTATACACGTGCGCGCGCGCGCACACACACATATATAAATAAATAAATATGTATATATATATATATAAATCGACTCACACACAGTTAGTTATTTATACTGATTGCTAATTAACTACACTCGCCTTGAACTATCATTCTAGTGCACTCCAGTGCACTCCCAATAACTGAAGTATCAGTAAGAATAATTCCACTGACTGAAATCACTAATTGAGATTAAGAGTGTATAGACACGCGCGTGTTTAAGATACGAAGGACTTGATGCGAGGAGAGAGAGCGGAAACATTACAAACGGCGAAGGAGAGGCACTAGCATGTAAGAAACGCCATCCTTTCAGTTCGCGATGAAGTTGAGAACAGAACAGAATTCTCGTCATTGTAATGAGCGATGACGAGGACTGAGGTTGTTAGTGGTGTTAGTGCCCGGCTGGTAATCGCTGTGTACGACGAACATCAGATGACAAGCGCTAATTAGTGCGGACTTGCAACATTCCGCGGTGTGAGGCTTGGGACACACGACAGTGGTTCGTTAGTGCCTGCAAACAGAGTCAGCGATCAGTTCAGTAACGAACAATACGACATTGATGTAACTTGGTTGTTATCTTTCACGTGCAGTATTACTTTACAAGTAGATGTATTGAGGTGCTCTAACTCAGACAGAAGGGTGCCGTACTTTACTCTCAGTTCGTGCGAATTCAAACCATGCTGAAACAATGGGCTTTGGTAGTTCCCAGTATGCGAGAAACAGTAAGTATGTTTGCCACACAGTTTTGACGAAAAATAACGTTTATTGTCAAAATTCCACACAATTATATAATTTTGCGTTTTACTGAAATTCGTTAAATGAAAAAATTAAATATTTCAGTCCCCGAAAATCGGTGTACCAATTCACAGGTAAAAAAAATTTATCAAAACAATACGCACGCTTATATAGAAAAATATATGAACTAATAATGGTCTACGTATATAATTTACGTATGTACGAACGTGTGTATGCACGTACGTAAGTAAATATGTAAGTTCGTACATCAGTGTGTAGGTACGTATGTATATGCATATATATGTGTGTGTGCGTGCATATGTATGCACATTCCTATGTATTTACACATATGTTCGCTTTACATTTATATATAGTTACTGTTTAGAGAGATCTTGACAAAAACATAATTCAGGCCTTTTGTGCGGTAGGCCGTAATAATGTTCGTTAGCTGATTGTGACAAAAGTAAATTCTTATAGATATCCAAAAAAAATTTTAATACCAAATTTTATATAGATCGGATAAATGGAATGAACTTTCGTGAAAACCAGAATATATGAGGTGAAGGGCAACTAGGAGTGAAAGACGGAATGAGAGGGGAATATAAACGCCAGGAGTAAAAGCCGGTAGGAGAGCCGTAGTTCAGTAAGTCGGCCGCGTAGTGCCAATATCCGGGGGCTGGATGGAACCGGAGATTTCAGCGGTGTGAGCACGAACACAGAGTTCCGCTCATGGCTGAGTAGCGTCGCCCCAGGCCACTCCAGTGACACGAAGCCGAGCTCTATGGAGGCTTTCGAGACGAGGTTGTACAGCAGCGTGTTATAACTTTGTTTAATTTCAGAAGGTGTGTGTGTGTGTGTGAGAGAGAGAGAGAGAGAGAGAGAGAGAACTAAGGGAGTGGAGACATTTGGAAGGAAGGTGAAGTGAGATGAACAGGACGAGTATAAAAAATACCCCAACTTTGAAGGTCTATAATATCAAAACCAAATAACCTACAACCTTGGTTGACCAATCATATGAACCGTGGAACTGTGAAGTTGGTTTACCATATGTTCAAAAATGTTCAATGTGACCACCACGAGCGAAACGAACGACATCTACGCGATAATCAAACTCGTTCCACACTCCTGTGGCAGCATTTCCGGTGTACGATCTACGGTACGCATATGCCTGTGGTAAATTAACCACAACCATGGGCAATGTATTGTGGAGAGTATAACGAAAGTTTTATTTCATTTTCTATGCTCTAAAAAGCCTCCCATCATATTCAGTGAGTGGTTATCTTGCAAACGTTTTGGCTGTGGGTGTCACGCTCAGGCGAGTTTTTCTGTTAAATGTAAAACTGAGGGGAAAACTATAATATCACAAAATGTACATTTGTTGGGGGTTATATATATATTTTTTTTTACATATGCACACACATATACCGCAACGTTCAGGTGCCAACACCTGGTACAGGTCATAAATTATTCAGCGCGCCCGAGTCTCCTTGCATAATTACGTTCCATATGGTACAATTTTAGATTTTTTTCAGTCAAATTAAAGTATTTCTCGCGCTAACTTTTATATGATGCGAATACCGCCCGATTTGGCACTTCTTGAATGCTACAACAGTGTCTCGTGAAGTGCATCGTGTATTGCCTACGCTGCAGGTTATTCGAAACTTGGTTTTACAAACCAAGTTTCGAAGTCAGCGAGATTATGCACTGAAGAGCCAAATAAACTGGTACACCTGCCTAGTATCGTGTAGGGCCCTCGCGAGCACGCAGAAGTGCCGCAAGACGACGTGGCATGGACTCGACTAATGTCTGAAGGTATGCAGGAGGTATTGAAATCTGCGCGAATTTGAAAAAGGGTTGCACGTCTGTCACGTTTAATGATTCTCGTCAGTTGTCATTTGTCCCGTTCGTTCACGATCTTTTTCCGGCCACAGCGATGTCGAAGATTTGATGTTTTGCCGGATTCCCGATATTCACGGTACACTCGTGAAATGGTCGTACGCGAAAATCCAAATGTTATCGCTACCTCGGAGATGCTATTTCCCATCTCTCGTGCGCCGACTATAACACCACGTTCGAACTCACTTAAATCTTGATAACCTGCCATTGTAGCAGCAGTAACCGATCTAGCTGCCGACCGCATCGCGTTACTCTGATTGGTTCTATACCTCTGTTATTTGCATACCCACGTCTATGCCAGTTTTTTTACTCTTCAGTGTATATATTTCTAGAGAACGATGTGGTTTATGAAAATAACACAAAGCAAACATTTTCGGTTAAATTGTGACAAGTCGATTAAAAATACGTTATTAAGTAATCTGTTCTCATTCAACACTTTAATACGAATTACGGGCGGTGACCATGACAATGTCAGTGAATTAGGAGTTAGAAGTTTTTATACACTTACACTTTAACCAGGAGCTCATCCAGCGTTACATATTGAATACTTGATCTAATATTGGCAATGAAGTGATACAAACCAACTCAGCCATGCGGTCCGGTGACATTTGGATGACGTTGTTTAGCAGTTTCACGTCAAAGATATAATTACGCATAGTAAAAAACTTTCATAACGGTGTGACAGTGTGACACACTAAATTATAAACTATTTGCACAGTAATAGTTATAAAAATGTACATATTTACAAAAGTATAAGAGTATGCAAAGTCTCAGGAGAGGTGTGACGAAGAATGCACTAGCAAAACAAACATAGTTGGTTATCAAGAAAAATCTTTGAACTGGATAAAGTAGGAGAATTGTAAATTTTCTTACTAAATAATGACAAGTCATTAATAATATATCCAAATAAAAAAACAAGACTAAATCTTTATTTGCAACATCTTGTGCTTAAATCTACAGGACGGGTGTGAAACTTTAGCTCAAGATAGGCGTGGCAGTGTTAATTTTGCACTGTATTGAACGTATTTACTTGAAGAAATTATTGTTTAATAATGAAAAGTTTGTCCCGGAGACTTCAAGCAACCAGACTACTGCAAATTATAGTCCTGCATGTAACAAAAAATGCTACAAATTAAAGCATAGAGGAAGAATATATGTGTTAATTCTGATTATTTTTATTAACGTCACCACTCTTAAGAAATTCATAACACAACCTATCTCCAGCAAGTTTAATGGTTGGTTGTAGGAGAATACCAACGGTTTGCTCAAACGGAAGTAAGATTTTCATCCATTGTGAACATCTGAACCTTTACTGCATCACACACTCGCAAAACAAATGACTTTCACTTCGCTATCTTTTTCAGTTTCACTCTGACAAATCGCAGCATATCTGCATTTAAATTCCTTCTATTCACTTCCGCTCACAAATTAAAGAAGTACGCAACTTCCATGCTTCACATTTTCTGCAGTTACAGGCACAATTATAATGTGTTGTAATGTTTTGATCTTCGTCTGATTCAGAGTATACATCTTCATAGTGCAGTCTTTCTTTCTTTGCCAATTTGGAAACAGCGCACTTATCATACTCAAGAGTTAGCTGTACGGCCAACTGCAATGGTGGATTTATCTAGAGATATGAAGAAATGTTTTGACTGTAAACCTTGAATTGGTTAGACAGTTTTCCATCTCTCATCCAGAAAATCCTTCTCATCAACTCACCTACTCCGTCTACTGCTCCAGTACCGTGGGAAGTTTCCAAAAAAATCCAATCCCCATCTACATCAAAATAGTCCTTTAAAAAAAAGAAATTGGAAATGTTGCATTTCTTCTTAAATTGTGCACCCCAGCCATAAAAATATACCGAAATTTCTTGCAAGGATATAAACTCTTATTTTATGTTCTTGATAATTTCCTTCAGGAAAACCCAGACGGTATATTTGCTGTGAAGTAGATCATCACTGATAATGGCGCAGCTACAACATTTCTTCCCAGCTGTGTCCTTAATCCAAGCTGTGTCCTTAATACAAGCTGTGTCCTTAATCCAAGCGCAGCGTGTCAAAACGGTGACTTGCTTATGATTCCAGTGCGTGCACTGAATTTCGTCCTGTGTAACAGCTACAAAATTCTCAGCAAAATCTATTTGAATAACAGCATTTCCCTTTGTGGCGTTTTCCTTTCTCTTAAATTGTTTAGCTTGATCTCTCTTCAGAAAAAAAATGCGTCGAACACTTCCAGTTGTCCCTGTAGCTCTATTATAGCATCTTCGACGAACCTTCAATTTCTATTAGTTTTGGTCGACTTCCGATATATTTCCACTGCGTCCAGGTGATTTGTTTGTCGTGATCACAGTCTGTCGGCAACAAACTCTGAATTTCATCTGCACAACCAGCAGAGCAGTCTCTCATACATTTTGCACAGTTAACATTACAACAGAGTCTGTCTTATCGGCTGGAAAGTTGTTAACGTGTATGTGCAGTGCTGTCAGAATATACGTGTGAAGTTGGCGTGTTATCTGCAGACGCATACATTATGTGGCTTTCCAAAGGAAGTAAGCACATCTGAGTTCATAAAACTTGGACATCTTTAGTTGTACTTATGGAATAGTGAGCAGGTTTCTTTCACTCTCATAATCATGTAACGTTTTTGTTTTAATTCTTGTTCTCCTGTTTTAGGATTCTTGACAAATTTACAGTCTCGTTTTAATGGTGCCCGATAACTGATGTCACCTCTGTTGTAGAATTGGACAACTATTTCTTTTGTTTCATCTGAGATTTTATTCCATGGCTTTTTTGGGATTGGCGTCTCTTTGACAATTGCATTTTGAACCTTATATACTTCTGAGACGAGTTTTTTCACAATTGAGGGTTTCTTACTGGAGCTTGTAGGAAAACCTTTTTCACTCTTTTAACAGCCTTTGCCGAGTGACTGTACACATTTGCAAGACTCAATCTGAGAGGTATTACTATCGCTCCGCAGTCTTTTTTACATATGCCTTCTTTGTCTTTCAGCATCCTTCAGTCTTTTCAACTTAGATTTGTTCTTGTCTTGCAATAAACAGATGTTTGTAAGTTCTCGTCTTTTCTTATCTCTATCCCTTTCCTTTGATAGGTGAGCCTTTTGACGACAATCTACATCTTCATTTAATTTTTGGTCTGAATTTTTGTTTTGCAACTCTCCACTTCTCTTTTTCTTTTATTTATTATACCTGTAATAAAAAAATCAAAAAATCAAAGATTTTATGTTTTGTTTAAAATTTAAACATCGCAAGCAAAAATTTCCCCATTCTTATATTTTCCAGCAATAAATGGTATAATTTGATATTTTAAATGCTTTCACACAATAATGCTTACATTCCCCCATCCTAACTTCGAACAACCCCTTGTATTTATATTTCATATGTGTTCCCAAAATCAACAACTTTGTCTTGTCCTTCCTAAACTCAAGTAGCATGAAAACCAATTTATATACCGTAATAGGGGAAATATCAATAAATGTGAATGCATTACAAATAAATGCGCACCAGCCCGTATTAGATAATATTAAACAATCCATAAACTTGACCAAAGAATTTTGATATAGTTTTACTATTTTTTCCCGTTTGTGAGAATGAATATCTTTTAAAACTAACTTCAACTACATACACATTTGGCGAAATTTGAATTTTCACAGTGAAGCAGTTTCTTTGTATGCAAATAATCATCTTCAGTAACAACTGCTACATTTTAACGGACGGGTGTGACATTCTTCTGACAGATATTTAGTTATTACAAAAACTGAATAAGCATATCTAACTTTCAGTAAATTTTACCATTAACCTAACGTCACTTCTAAAGAAATTTTACTGCATGTACAATTAGATGTTGAAGCACAAAGTAAACTTGAGAGTAATTTAATGGACGGATGACAAATATAAATGTAACACTTAACAATACTCTAACTAATGATATAACTCACCTGCTTTCAAGATTCAGGTCAAATATGTGGAAGGACACTTCTTCTATGCAAAAACATTAACCATTTCAGAATATCGCGAAAAGGAGGGGAAAAAAACAAGGCTGCCAAACTATGACCAATTCTCTTCAGGTGACAAAATACAGACAGCTGCTCATTCATTTAAGAAAATAAATAAATACAAAGTCACCAATGCTGTTATAATTTTTCACATGTAAAATACAAATAGTAAAGATTTATATTCAGTAGTATATAATGACCAATATTATACTTTATAAAATAGTAGTTAGACTCGTTTTAGCGTGGAATGGCTGAACTTCAAAGATCCTAGGGACGTATCCAGAAATCTGTTTCCGTGGTTTCCCAAAGTCAGTTTCATTTCAGTTAAAAAATTTCATTCCCCGTACTCTAAGTAAAATTAATTTTATAGAGCACGTAATTTTAACGTAACGGACATTCGGTATTATAGTCCATTCATGTTATTTCCTGAAGCGCTGCTAAAGTTCTATCGTATTTTCGGTTACGTATACTTCCGCTATCTGTAAATAGAAATACTACCGTGTGATTTCTATACTTCAGTTGTCAAGTACTCTACATTTTTCAGCTGTCCGAAGAATGCTGGCATATTAAAAAAGCATAATGTACAAATGTTCGCAATTTTGGCCTTTAACAGTATTTCGGTCAGCTTTTTGGCTTTTTAGCAATGACTGTATTAATAATAGTTCTTATGGTGAATATTTAATATATTATTAAATATTTACGTTATTCACGGTGTATCACAATGTAGTGCGTTATACGTAATATACGTTAAATTTTACCGCGAATAAGTTTAACCCTGTTAAAGTTGAGGAAGGGAGGAAAAACTGTGTAGAAAGTATTTAACCTCTTAGCCTATTTTGAAATTGAGTTAGGTTTTTTCGATCAAGGGACGGCATCAGTCAGAATAAATATTGAAACAAAAATACAGGAAACTCAAGCACACAACTCGTCCCTCTTATTTTATAATATAACTTCACGTATCGGCGAAAAACTTAGAGATGGTGACGATCATGTACATATAGGATTATTGTAACTTTCAATATGTTCGTATATCGTCTGCACACGTTTTTACTAGGTTCAAATATTTATAACTTTATGATCTACTTAAGCTTTTTGAGCAATCGGCTGGGTCCGTGGCAAATAATCAGTTCAGAAAAATGTCGCACGCTACATGCGCTTAAAACCACCAGGGGCAAGGCACAAAGTTGTGACAGGAACATAAGTGGCTTTTAAAAACCATTTAGCTAGCGTACATCCATTACTCGCTATCAAAAATAAACCAACATGCCTACGAAAATCTGCCAGCAGATATTTCATTAATACCTGCACCGATTTATACTTCCAACCAAAACAATGCACACTTAAGTATATTTATTTTAATCCTGAAGTTTAAACACAGATTTACCACAACATTTTAACTAAATTATGAAGGTTAAAAATACAACTCGTGCAAACTTTGGTAATTGAAAACAGTAATTTTTACTGGGGAAAAAAACAAACTAACCAGCAAACCGCCAACTTCAAAGTCGTAACTTCAAAGCCATTACATATGAAAACATATTTTAATACGTTTTGAAACATTTATATTACATTTTAATTATGGACCACGAATTCAAACATCATTGTTTCATAAGTATACAGGCCAAATTCGTTATAACAGGAAATACAATAATCGTTCACCTGCTACAAGCGCTGGGGAATCTGACAAATGCGGAACATAATGAAGTCAAGTGAGTGAGTGAGTGAGTGGAAGGATTTGGGCGGCTCTTAACATCGAGGTCTTGAGAGCCGATGAGGGTGAAGTGGGGTGAGTATGGAGCAGCGCCGGAATGTAAGGGCGGGAGAAACGGGAGATCCACGAGAATACCCGCCGATCAGAGGTATCGCCGGGAGCGACCCCGCTGGGAATCGAACCCGGTTCGCCCAGGTGGGAGTCGAGTAGCCTACCCACTACACCACCGCGGCCCCGAAATGAAATAATAAAATATAAACAACACGCTCCAACTTTACAAGTTTCTTTATAGCTGACAAAAAAGGGGAGACTAGACCCTACACACGGAATTCTGCGATAATCAGCCCATAAAAAATACGTGGCGTATGTTTCCACCAGCAATACCTTGTAATTAAATACGTTGACAAAAACATTTCACAAACAGCACACCAAAACTCAATTTCCAACATTTAACATGTAAACTACTTCATTATAATCGTTGCTAACTCCGCAATCCTCTCACCGTTCATATTATACCGTACAAACAATATACTGGTAAAAATATCATTACAAAAATTAGAATACTTTAACATTAATAGAAGTATTAAATATTTGTGGTATTATGTACTTCTATTAAAAAAAAATGCAAAGCTGCTACACCTTACATTATTTTTCAAAAGTTTGTTTCAAAAAGTTTGAAGATACTGTAAATGTACTATAAAAAACAGAAATATTTAAATATACATTGCTAATTGCATATAAAAAAAACAGAAATGTATCCCACGAATCATATAAACGATATATTATGTATTCTTTTTATCGGCACAAATTTGTTTCCGAAAAGGTCACATGAACCGATTTCATGTGGAAAAATAACGTTTCTCGTGATTCGGTGTTTTGTTTGTACGCAGCGATACAGCCAGTTTTACAAATAAGAAATACCCTACCGCACAGTCACCATCATGTTGAATTACTATTAAAAATATACTCTTGAATGCGTAATAACACAATTTTGAAGTAATGAATTATAATTAGTGATCACAGTAAAGAATAGTGATTTTTTCAAAGGTACTGCACTGTTGTAATTGTAATTCGGGGTACAACTCTAAAAGTTTTTTGGGGATCATACAATATACATTCGTTTTAGGAAGTTTAAGTTACTCTATCATATGGTTTCCTGTCCTGCATTGTTAGAAAAAGTGTCCGTAGAATTACGGAAAGTACCAGTTACAAATTATCCAGACATCGTCCTGAAATTACGGACTCTTCGTTATTTTCAATAACGTTCTCTTTATAAATTTCACATAAATCTCCATGTATTCACGAAACGTGTCCATAAACTTGCAAGTTTTTTTTTAACTCTGCTCTTGATAAAAAGGGGCAACAAAAAAAGTTTTACTTTCGTTATGTGGGTGTTTCACTATGTATAAAAATGACTGTAAAAAATTTTAAAAAATTTTGTCTGCTAGCGGGATTTTAACTTAGAAAAAACAAATGGAGTCGAACACTTTATCCACTCGCTAGCCACACTTTTACAGGCAGAGGTATTGTAAATAATGGAGACTTTAGAATGATGTATGCACAACTCTCAGTCATGTTAGATGCTTGTGAGTTTATTTTATTTTAGCTTTACAAACAGGGGTAAGAAAAATAGTTTTTTCCGTAATGCATTTCACTGTGTAAAACATAGAAATTAAAAAAAAAAAGTTTAAATATTTTGTCCCGTAGTGGGATTGTAACACGAATCGACAAATTAACACTCAATAACTGAAACCACCCACATAGCACAGGATATCCACTGGATATCCCATTTACATACTCAATATCTTAGAGTCATCTGAGTCCTGTAGTGAATACCTTCAGGATATCCGTTGGATATGAAGTCGTAGATATCAGTTCGTGCCACTTCCTGGATATCCATTAGGTGTTACAAAACCTCCAATGGCTCTTAATTATGTTAAGTGTCTAATTCTAAAGACGTCTATTAGGATATCCACAATATCTATGTTTTTGTGTGGATATTGGGCAGACATTTGGATATATTTTGGCAGTCTTTTGGATGTAACTTTGCTATTCCTGGATGTCCCTGGATATCCAGAACGTCCGTGGGGACATCCATGAGATGTTCTTTGGATGTCTGTGTGCTACATGGGCTACCACACATTCACACGAAGTACTGTATTTCGTAAATATGGATTTTACACGAAAGTGACGAACGCGCCTCTCATAGTTTCAAGTCGTAGTAGAGCGCTAGCTATTTTGTTTTATTTGCGGTTTATGAAACGAGGTAACGAATAAATAGTTTTATTTTCGTTGTGTGCGTCACTGTGTATAAAAAAAAGGTTTTATCCTGTAGCGNGCGTCACTGTGTATAAAAAAAAGGTTTTATCCTGTAGCGGAATTTGAAAAAGAATCAAAGAATTGGCACTCCATGAGTGGCTTAACACTCAATTACTACTATTTTACACGAAGTAGTATTTGAAGATGGGATTTTTATATGCTTCAGGTGTCATCGGCGTTGTTCATGTCTCAAAGTCGAAGCCATAAGAATACGAAGAGCTTCCGTACTTTACATTTAAGGAGCTCATTTCTATTATTCGTCATTACGGAGTGCCTTTCCGTAAAATAACTCTACATCTCCGTAAAAGTTTCCGTAAATCTATATTAATGTCTAAGAGTGTAGCTGTTATATCAGTTTGATGTTTATTTTGGGCCGGGACTGTACATTGCGATACACAATTGGTAATTATCTTCTCTGTGGGGAAATGATTGGTAAACCTTTCTACAACTCCAGGTTATGTTTAGTTATTACTGCTATAGCCGGACTCAACGCCAGGGGTGGATCCAGATAAGAGAAGAAAAAAATGTTTGTGAGGGGGGGGGGGACATGCGATGTGACACCCCTCCCCCCAAATATCCACACGTTCAGATGAAACTCTTCTGTGAAAGTTTTAAAACTGAAATGAAATAATATGAGAACTGTCTTATAACACCGATTTTATTTGATTAATTTGATAGAGTTTCCTTAATGTATGACGAGAAGTGTCCTTCTGCCATGCAA
>NQII01007598.1:5512-88782 GCA_002778355.1 Clitarchus hookeri
TTTCGCGTAAAAATCGGAGCACACAGTAGACTTCAATACTACATACACACCTCAGCTGCTGTTATACCTCCATTGGCTGGTGGTGCCGTGTCCGTCTTTGACCAAGCCACTCAGGACTAAGTAACTCCGACACTGAACCTTCGTTGTTCGTGCACAACAAGTTAACACGGGCAAGAACATTTTTTTATCCAATCAAAGAAGCTGGACAATCCTACAGTGCTTTGGACTGTATCTTACCTCGAAATCTTTTCACGAAATATCACTGCCCCTACGAATGAATATTATAATTTATAAATAAAACGTATGTAAAAATAAAATAAAATTAAAATACGGTACTTTTATTTCAACACATGTATAAAACTCTGGTGATACACGAAATCTATAGGAAACAACCAAAAACACATCAGACGTGGGGTGATTATTCAAAGGTTTGATACAAAAAGTGCGAAGAAACCGCGAACAGGCAATGTGTTAAAAACCAAACCGCAGGAATGATGTTTTTTCTAGTTACATCGGCTAAACAGACTTCGTGTATCGTCGACATTTCATGTTCCCGAAATCTGAAGCTGTTAGAAATACGGATATGTTCCATACTCTGTATGTATGGAGCTCAGTTCCGGTTAAGGTACCATTTTACGTACATTAAATGCGTACTTCCGGAAATTTTTTTATGAAAAAGAGGACATTTTTCACAATGTCGTAAATAAAACTGGCATGAATATTCTCGTGAAATAGATTCATTGCTCTGCTGCCGTTTGACAGGAAAACGGCACTAATTTTCCTCCATTAACTAAGGAAACCCGATTTTCGCGAAAAAAAAAAAAATCACGACTAAGTGTATTTCATAACACTTTAACTTATATACACTTTCTATATACGATGATTTATGCGCTATGCTTCATAGATATATGTCCGCTGATGGCAGACGTACATTATCGAAGTTACCTCATTCTGATTGGCCAGTTATGTAAGTAAATGTCTCCTTACCATACACGCGGCCAATAAGCAAAATAAAACTGTGACTCTGCCGGTAGAATATTAAAATTCAGCTTGCGCGCAACTCTTGTCTCGTAAATCACGAGTCCCTTGTTGTAACCACACGAAAATCCACGACATAGGCCTACTGTTAACCATGGTACACAGTAAAATACATTTGATTGGGGCAAAATCACCCCACTCTCCATTGGCTGATTGCCATACGATAATTAACTTTTTTATATCACATAGTTAGGACCACTTGTTGTTTTCGTGAGAATGTTTCAGGACCTGTTCTGTTCCAAAACAATTTAGTTCAGAACCACTTTGGTGATTGGATCATTTGAATTGTTACGCGTATTATCTGCTCGCCCGCGAATCACGGACGGTCAGTATAGGAGAAACTTAATTGTGATTGGCTCACTCATGTAACAGACCCTCGTTANCATTGGCTGATTGCCATACGATAATTAACTTTTTTATATCACATAGTTAGGACCACTTGTTGTTTTCGTGAGAATATTTCAGGACCTGTTCTGTTCCAAAACAATTTAGTTCAGAACCACTTTGGTGATTGGATCATTTGAATTGTTACGCGTATTATATGCCCGCCCGCGAATCACGGACGGTCAGTATAGGAGAAACTTAATTGTGATTGGCTCACTCATGTAACAGACCCTCGTTANCGCCCGCGAATCACGGACGGTCAGTATAGGAGAAACTTAATTGTGATTGGCTCACTCATGTAACAGACCCTCGTTACACAAAGGTAGGCAGCCAGTAGCCGAAGGAAGACTGCAAGTGTGCACATAGGATATTGAAGTCTAGCCTGTGCTAAAAACAGGTGATCCTTCACACCTAGTGCGTGTCCTGTGTTGTTTGAACCAATAGTATGGTGGTGAGTGGAGATACAGATACCAAAATAACTGTTGTTTCTGCAAAGCTGGATACAGGCGATTCAATTCTAACTTGTATAGAACGCCTCTAAACAGGCGCAGATCTCTAAGTGCTGAAAATGGCATTATTATGCTAATTACAACCGTCATACGCACAAGACAAATATAAGCTCAGTTTAAAAATAAGAGTATAAATTAAACCCTTTCGCATGCAATCGCCATTATACTCGTTCCCGTCTGACACGTTGCAGAACATGTGGAACAATGGTNCAGTTTAAAAATAAGAGTATAAATTAAACCCTTTCGCATGCAATCGCCATTATACTCGTTCCCGTCTGACACGTTGCAGAACATGTGGAACAATGGTCAGTGCTGTACAAGTGCAGAAGCCAGCACCAATTCAGACACCGCCTTTCCCTGAGCAATGCTATTGGTTGCTGCAGACACACTAACAAGTATATGATTGGCTGCTTCTTGTGCCGTGGATCTGCTGAAACCCGTTCAGGAGGTTCCAAACAGTCGCTTGATATAAGTAGGGAAATGTGTTTTTAACGAAAAGATTTCAAGACCAGTTGTACAACAAAACACTTTTGTTCACATGCACTTTCGTTGTTGGATGATTTTAAATGTCACGTGCCTGAAGTGTCTGCCCGCGAATCATGGACGTTCAGTATCAGAGTACTTTATTACGATTGGCTCAGTCTAATAGTTTTCTCACGTAGACACGTGGCCAATAACCAAAGGAAGTTGTGGTCGTAGACGTAGGTTATTGAAGTCTAGCATGGCCATAAATATTTTCGCGAAAAATACTTGTCCCTAATTATAAGCAGGACAACCTGTTTTTCGAGAAAATATTCACGCGGAGGCTAGACTTCATTATCCTATGTGCACACGTGCAGACTTACTTTGGCTGTTGGCCGCTTACCTTTGCGTGACGTGGGTCTGCTACATGAGTGAGCCAATCAGAATGAAGTTTCTCTGTTACTGACAATCCGTGATTCGTGGGCTGGCAGTTAAGACGCGTTACAATTCAAATGATCCAATCACCAAAGTGGTTTTGAACTACAGTGTTTTAGAACACAACTTGTCCTGAAATCTTTTCGCGAAAAATATGTGCCCCGTAGTTATAAGTAATTCGTAAGTACTGTTCATATCAATAAAATTTATTATTTTGCAACACTTGAAACGAAAGTTTAACTTTCACCTCAAAGGGTTAAACGTCACGTATTTTATAGGAGATTCGCGGTTTATTCAGCACTTTTGAAATTAACCTTCGAAAAATGTCATTTCTCCAGCCGGCATATACGTATTTTAACGGGCACACTGGTTTGCATGAACCTAATATGTTTGGCAACGACGAAGGGAAATTAGTTCTACGTCTTGAAGATTAATGAAAATAGTTAGGTAAACATTTGTGAAAACTGAAATGGCTTCGTTTGCTTTCTGTTATTTTTCATGCATACGTGTGTAGGAACTAGCCAATTTTTAAAATTTTTGCTTTTCTACTAATTTTACAGTTTAACTTGCCCGACGCAGGAATAACGGGATCAGGCCCATGGCAATGATAATTATATTACAAATGGCCGAGGAATACACAGCACAGTGTGCATACAAGTAGAGCCTACGCAGGGCTTTCAAAAGTGCTCAATTTACCGCGAACAGCACTACATTATTACATGGGAATAATTTTGATACATCTCTGCTATCTATCCCGGGAGCATGGCAGTATTAGGTCTGTTAAAATAACTGTATTCAGAGGTAGAACAATTTTTTCGCTCATTGATTTCAAATGTGTTTATTTAACAGTGTACAATGCATAAGCAGAGAACTGCCGAATTCACGTTATTGTTTGAAGACAAAATATATTTAAAACACATGTGCTTTCGTATTGGCCTTGCCATTGGTCTACAGTTGGTTTGACTTGCCATGGGTGACCTTGCACCAGTCGGAAGTAAATAGTGACAAGATAGCCCAATCACGGCCCATCAAGTCAAAAGGGATTATGGGTGTAAACTTTTGCAGAAGCCAATAAACCAATGATACAAACTGTAGCGTGTATAGGACGATGACTAGCGTGCCGCCAAATAATGATGCGAAATATGCACGTATCTATTCATAACATTAATTATTCCCTAGTTATTATCAAGGAGATATTGTTCTAATTAAAAAATGAATGACTGTGCCATAAAAAATGTATGGAATGAATTTGTTATATATTTAAAAAATATTGCAGCACTTATTTTTTTCAACATTTATCATTTACCGATTTATTACTTTCGTAAAGGCGACAAATACTTCGGTTTCAGGATATATGTAGAGACCAGGAAGTCTTTGCGAATTCATTTACGGACAAATTATAATTCAAACAACATGTACAATCGAGTTTCTGTTTTTTATTGAACACCTTTTTGTTAGACATGCCTCGGGCCCCTTTCATCCAATAACTAGAGGTGATGGTTTATCGCGGGGAAAGTTGACTGTTTGCTAGGATTAAACGTACTGTACACATGTCCAGCAGTTTTAGTTCCTAATTTATTGGCTGTCATGCATCTATGACGTTACTATCCCATTTCACTGGGCCAATGAGGATTCTGATACCATATGACAGAACTTTCGTGAATGGTNAGTCTTTGCGAATTCATTTACGGACAAATTATAATTCAAACAACATGTACAATCGAGTTTCTGTTTTTTATTGAATACCTTTTTGTTAGACATGCCTCGGGCCCCTTTCATCCAATAACTAGAGGTGATGGTTTATCGCGGGGAAAGTTGACTGTTTGCTAGGATTAAACGTACTGTACACATGTCCAGCAGTTTTAGTTCCTAATTTATTGGCTGTCATGTATCTATGACGTTACTATCCCATTTCACTGGGCCAATGAGGATTCTGATACCATATGACAGAACTTTCGTGAATGGTCTGCAAACAACGCAGCAGAGACAANATCTATGACGTTACTATCCCATTTCACTGGGCCAATGAGGATTCTGATACCATATGACAGAACTTTCGTGAATGGTCTGCAAACAACGCAGCAGAGACAAATGCTTGTTCATCCAGTCATGAAAGCGTAAACTAGTTAAGAGTGTTATAGAAGATGTGTTGGCTCAAAAAATTGTCCGCCATTTTGCATCATCTCTTACAATAACGAACTTGCTACCTACTCTGGTGTTAAACTGGAGTAACAGCCATTAAAAAAAACTAACTGAGGCTCTGAGTCCACGAAAGATTGTGGAGTATAGCTTGCTGCTGAAAGTATCAGTGAAATTTCCGTGTCTGTAGAAACACACAGGAAAACATTTTACCCCCCCCCCNGATTTTGTAGTTACTCGGTTGCGCACGGTCCAAGATAAAGTATGGGTTGAAATTCACAAGGTGCGTGCAGAATACAACGCCAGACTTGTCGGCAAGTATTTTCGTAATTCGCCGACTCTTCCGGACAATATCCTTCATGTGAAACCAGATACAGGAGGTGCAAATCTTATTTTGAGGTGAGTATATTAAATAACAAATGCGTGATCTGTGCATAGTAGTCGATTCGCGGTATCTTCCCACTTTTTAAAACGAAACTTTGAAAAATCACATTATTTATGAAGTATTTGTTTCTTTCCAAAATTGCGTGTATTACAAGAGTTTTATACTTATATTAACATGGAAGTAAATTATTTTCGTTTAAAAAGAACCTTTACTTACATCTTACGTATAAAGTATAATTCTTAATTTATAATTCATATGAATAAAAACAGAGACAGAGAGATAATAGGTGTCTTGGTAAAGCCTAGTAAGAAATGGTTCCCATTCAAAATAAAAATCAAACTGAATGCACAAAATACGGTACGTTGTCCATTTAGTGTAATTTTCTATACTTAGTTAATTTTTGTTTGCATGAGGCGGAGGAATATCATGAATGTAAAACTTTAGCAGGGCTTCAGAAAAGTTGGAAGTGTGAATTGACTATATGTACAATCCACCCTCTGTTCCTCTCCACCACTCCCCCCCCCCTTCTCCACTCTTCCAAACATTTGACTGACCAATTCCAACAAACAAATCGATAGTCTGCAATCTACCTGTTCTAGCCTTATCATTCTCCTCTCGCCATCATAGCCCAACCCCTCCAATTTTCACGAACCGTTTCTCATAGCAGGAAAGAGCAAATGATTTCTGTTTGGAAAACATTTAGCTTACAGAGAAAATTATGGGAAAATCATTGTGAAGATGGATAGCAGAGATATATAGGACGGCGGAAATGTTTGAAAGACCCTACTCTACATTGAAATTTCAATTCCCTTAGTTAAATAAGAGTTATTTGCACTTTAGAACACTTTATTTGCCGCGACACATATTGTGTTTCCACAGAAAATGTTTATCGATAAATATGAACCACTGCAAAGTAAGTTTGCACAAATAAAAAGTTCGTTCAGTCTATATACTATTGGTAGGGCCACTGACTTTTCGCGTAAAAATCGGAGCACACAGTAGACTCCAATACTATATGCACAACTCAGCTGTTTTTATACCTCCATTGGCTGCTGGTGCCGTGTCCGTCTTTGACCAAGCCACTCAGGACTAAGTAACTCCGACACTGAACCTTCGTGATTCGTGCGCGAACGTTTTATATCCAATCAAAGAAGCTGGGCGACCCTACAGTGCTTTGGGCTCTGTCTTGTCTGAAAATATTTTCGCGAAATGTCACTGCCCCTAATTATTGGCAGTAATAACCTTGCGGTCACATCAGTAGTATATTTTGTGATAAATAGAGTTACAAAGGTTAAACCATTATGTCGATGATCTATGGAGTTTCGTATTTGGTAACATAAAATTAAAAAAATATTTTTAGATACTAAAAACCATAACGAACGAAAGAAAAGTTTAAATAACACTAACACTGTCCTTTGGTACACATATTTCCTTTACTGTAAAAAAGACAAGCTAATGAAAATTTTTCTTTGTTGTAAAGAATTTAAAATTGCCATTAAACAAAAATGTACGAAGAAAAAAATTAATAACAAAAAACCTTAGTTTATTTAACCTTGCCTTTGGATAAAAGCAAAAAATTTTTTGTGTAAACAGAACAGTGACAAGAAATGCTTTCCTTCGCGAATTAATTTAGGGCAAGCTAAACTTTAGACACATGTGTATTTATGTTAAGTTTGTAATTGGATCAGAGTTCATAAGACACGCCTAGGTGAACTTTAAGCCAATAACAGACTTGCAAGGAAACAAGCACCGAATCCCGTGCCACCAGCTCTCAGGTATTACTGGCTACGCACTGAGGCAGCAGCCAATCAACACAAAGCTGAGGCTCGAAAATCGTACGACCGTGGAGTCTAGCCTAAAAGTCTTTCGAAACACGAAATTTTCATGGCCCTACTCATTGGCCATGCCTCTTTGTGGTGAAACTTCTTCTTACTCTAGTGGCCAACCAGAATTAAGTTTCTATGATTATGTAGTCTGTGATTCGCGGGCAGACAGCCAAGACAAATGACACGTACATCATCCAATCACGAAAGTATATATGAACTAAACGGCTATGAAGTACAACTGGATGTGAAATATTTCCGTGAAAGAAGGGTCTTCCTATGATACCATGTCGAGGAATTATAAAATATTCTGAAAACTTAGGAAGAAGGGATGGCTTTTGAATGATGTCCATTACACTCCACCCCTCTGCGGAGGAATGAGCAGGGCGAGGCAGCTCACAGTATTGATTCCGCCAATCAACGGCGCCCCGCAGTTGGACCCGCGCGTTACAACTGGCGCCGAGGGAACGCGCCAATGACGGTGCGAGTTTGTCCTGCATCGTCGACGCTGAGCAGAGGTGGTCCGCCTTGGCAAGCGATGCGTCGGCAGTGGGCGCGGGACAAACCAATCACGCCTGCAGCGACGCCAAGAAGACAAACGCCCTTCACTAAGGCCGTGCAACGTTCGCGCTATATCGTGACTTCAGATTGAACTCCAAGGCGTTGAAAGTTTGTTTCACTCCAGAAACTTGCCGAAAACTTCTCTGGCACATCTCAAGAAACATTTTTAGCCAGCACTTAGGGCTATCTGCACCGTAAAAAAAGTTTTGTACTTTCACAAGAAAAGTTCTTGTAAACCAGTTGCCAAGCATATACTTTGTAGAATTACATCAAATTTTCTTGTAAAATTTACAAAACTTATGTTTGTAATATTACAAAATAATGCTCTTGTATTTCAACGTAGCCCTACATTATTAAAAACTGGAAGTAAAATTTTATTCTTTTGCCCTAGATAACAAATGTTGAGATAAATATAAATATAAAATAATTCACGTTAGAAAAAAGNAAAATTTTATTCTTTTGCCCTAGATAACAAATGTTGAGATAAATATAAATATAAAATAATTCACGTTAGAAAAAAAGTGCTGCACCCTGTCGGTACAGGGATTCGATCCCAGTTCGCTTCAGTTACTTCTTCGCACCTTTAATAACCACATGACACACTGGAATTGCGAGGTGTAGAGTTGTTTTTACAATACATGCGTTTAGGTTCTAACAAAACAAGAAAACTATAAAGTGGTTTTTATTCTTTTATTAGGATTATTAGAGTGGATTTAAGTGTTTTACGTTATTTGCGCTTACGTTAGGGATCTTTTTGGACGCAACTACGCTTAACATCACCCCTTGTTTTTGCACAAACAGCTATATACGGTTTTGTGTTGTTGAGTGTTTGCCATTTTATTTGAGCTCGTAGATACGCGTCGATGTAGTACAAACATTTCTTGAGGTCTAGTAGCCGTATTACAAACTTGGCTCTGGTAAATTTACAAACTACCAATTTTACAAGATAAATTGCTGCACTATTACAAAATTTAGTAAAATGACAAAAAATTTCTCAGACCAGATAAAAAAAAATTACAATGTGTTTTTCGCGAAACGATCTACGCGGAGGCTAGTCTTCAATATCCCACGTGTAGGGCGAAAAGAGTTCCACGGAAGGTACATTTCAATATCCTACTTGCACTCCTGCAGTTTTCCTTCCGGTATTGGCGGCATCCCTTCGTGGAAGACAGGGTGGTATGTGACTGGGCCAATGAGAAGTAAGTTACTCCGGTAATGGACGTCTGTGATTCGTGGGCAGGCACATAAAACGCGTATCAGTTCTAATTATTCAAACGCGCAAGTGGATCGCAGTGCAAGTGTTTTGAAAAACAACTTGGCAAGAAATATTTTCGCGCACTTTCAGTCTTCGTTTGGCTATTGGCCGCTTGTCTTTGTGTGGTGAGTGTCTGTCACGTTAGCGAGCCAATCAGAATTACCGCAAGTTTCTGCAATACTGACCATCCGTGATTCGGGGGTAGACAGATAAGACGCGTAACAATTTATACGACCTAATCATTAAAGTGATTCTGAACTAAAATATTTTAGTATACAACTTGAAAATCAATCTGCAGGGAAGAAGTTTCACGTGCAAAAGATGCTGTGCAGTTTACCGTAGTCAATATAATATCGAATTGTTCTTAGGATAGGTCGTTGAAGTACAGGATGTTACTTAGTAATACCGTGAATTTTGCGTCTCTCTATGGATTAGTAGGGCCGCCTGTTTTTCGCGGAAAGATTTCCGCACATGCTTTATTCCAATACGCTACGGGCATGACAGAAAAGTGGTTTTGCTTATTGGTGGCATGTCTCGGTGAGAAGAAATCAGAATTATGTTACTCTGATACTGTAAGAATGCGATTAGCGGGCAGACATCTAAGAAACGTGCGAGGTAAGATCGTCTAACCGCGATACTGGTTCAGAACCAACGTGTTTTGGAGTAAAACTAGTCGAGAAATCTTTTCGTGAATAACAAGTAAATCTATATACTAGTGATCACTAGAGCCACCAGAGATTCACGAAAGCAATTCCTGTCAAGTTGTATTGAAATTCGCACATACTTAGATCCAGTTTCGCGACTCGACGATCCAACTGCTGCGCGTCCCAGGCATATGCCCGCGAATCCCAAATATCCACTACCGGAGTGACCTCATTCTCACAACATTGGCCCAGTAAAACACTACACTTTTTGTTTTTTAATTTACATTAGCACGAAATAAGTTGGAATGGGAAAAAATTTGTGAAATTTTTGAGTGCACGAACACGTATATGATTGCAGTATTTGTGCAATTATTTGCATAGGCCCGGAAATTTTGCGAATTGATGCGAGGAAAAACTAAACTTGAAGCACACGTACGTTCGAGTTTATTGATTTGTAGGCCCATAGTTTGTTGGACACGTCCTGGAGGAATGTCAGCCAATAACTGTCCTGCAAGAGGAACCCCATGTTAGTAGACCATTTACTGGGGTTAATAGTGGGGTCAGTTCTATGAGCGTGCCAGGCTCGAGGCCTTCACGCTCGCTCTACAAACAAAGAACGGCTGTAAGAGGAACATGCATCAATCGGCCAAGTGAGGTTTTGGAGTACCAAGCCAGGGTCTGTGGCCTGGCCCTCGCTTCCAATCAAACTAGGGCTTAGCCCGTGGAAGGGTCTTGGCAAACCGGTGAGGCCGCCGGAGGAAACCCATGACGTTAGACATGCTGGGTGAGTTCTCCATGCCAGGAAGGAAGAGATGGCATTCCTGCAGCGTTCGAGATGCAGTGCTAGCAAGTGTGCGAAGGCGAGTGATAAAGACTAGCANGCAAGTGTATGAAGCGAAAGATAGAGACGAGCAGGAGGGGCTCGTAGTCCAACTGTAAAATAATCTTGTCTCCCGGAGGTGTCCCGAGGACGAGCGAGGTTTTCGAACAACTAACTGCGGCTCGAGTACACACAAAGGTCTGTGCAGTCTAGCTTGTTGCATAATTAATCCGCGAAATTTCCGGGAACCCAGTTATTGGAGTTCTGTAGGTTTTCGCGAGTTCACACGGGGGCAGGAAGGGCCGCAGTGGTGATAGCCTACTCGTCTCTCACCGAGGCAAACCGGGGCTCGATTCCCGGCTCGGTCGCCCCCGGATTTTCGCACGTGGGGGATCGTGGTGCCGGGCCATGTTGCTGATCACCGGGTTGTCCTGGGGGTCTCCCTCACTTGCATTCCGGCGCTGCTCCAGTCTCACCTCGCTTCGCCATCTTCGTCTGTCAAGACTTCGCTGTTAAGAGCCGCCCGAATATCTCCACTCTCCACCACTCCACGGTGGAATGTTAGACCGTAGAGTGAATGTGCTTAGAGTGCGTGGGTGACAGTTAGCACTAACCATCTCGTCCCGTCAAGGAACTTCTATTCTTTTGACACCACTATTGGAAACACGGGACTTCAGCCAATGTTTACAGACTATATCGTTTCGTGTTATACGTATAACGTGTATTAATATTTCCGAATAAATTTAAGATGTGAAATGCAAGAATTTTTTCTTAATTAATAAATTTTTTGGTTATCTATATTTATAAATATAATAATGTGCTTAGCTGTATATCAATTTTTTTTCGCAGCGTCTTCCAACAAAATTATATACATTGCTTTTGTATAGTTTACAACAAATTCTTTAGAGATCACTGTACAACTGCGTTTGAATCAGAATTCAAGCACAATTTTCCTGGAGTGGCCAGTAATAGATACAGCCATAATATATATGTTCCACCCCTAATTACGTTACTCGTGTTTTAATGACGGAAAGGCGATAATGTATACTTTCTTGCTGTTACGATGTTTTCAGGTACAAACGAGGACGAACACGAGAAACAGCCAAACCTGCTGACGAAAGGACGGAATCTCGAGAGAAGGCGAGCAGGAAGAAATTCCAATTTCCCCGAGTGCTTTCGTCCCATCTGGAGCCACGGTGTCTCATTTCTCCGAGTGTTTGTTCTGCGTTCTCTCAATATTTATATTAGTTTTATATCTGGAACACGATACTTACGCATACAGACTTTCATTTTCCCCCCGACAGCAGCACTCTTACGTTAAACAAAGTTTTACATCTTGCTTAAAATAATTCGTGGTACGTATGAGGATAAGATAATACTCCTAAGAAAAATACATATGAATACTGGCAGTCTCTTCCCGTGAATAAAATTTGAATATTTTCCACATTTTCTAATTACAGAGGAAACTAATTAGACACATACAGTATAAGTCGGCATTGTGTTACCTGATATAACGTGTAGCAGATACCTTAACATTTTACTGCGAATACGCAAAGACTAATATTCAAGCACTATATTAAGTTTGTATTTTAAGTTTCGTTGGAATTTATGTTTGTAAGATTACACGCATGTTTCTTTGACACGAAAATAAGGTGAAATTCACATTATTGAAAATCAGTGTTTTGATGCTTATAGGACAGATTCCGTCGCCTATTTAGATCAAATGTCTCTTTGCTCCAGAAAATTCTGAGTTGAATTTATGCTGAAATAACTCTTGATGAAATTATGAATCACGCAATGTCAACATACGTGAATTTATTTTATAAAGAATCCGTTTCCCATTTTAACCACAGAACATTCTGAGCAACAATTTCTAATCACAATTCTTTAATGTAAGTATAATTAATAAACGTTATTGTACGTAAAGTACTTGTCATTGTTGCATTAAAGTAAAGTTAAATGGTTTATAATGCCTGTTGANTTGTTGCATTAAAGTAAAGTTAAATGGTTTATAATGCCTGTTGAAATAATTCACTATGTTCCGAAATTTGATATCAGAATTTTCATTCCTCTTTCTTTACGCGGTAAAGCTATGACAGATCGGCCTTCTGACATTTAAGCAGGAATATAAATGTACCTACTCGTTACCATAAAAATAATCACACTTATAAGAAGACATGGAAGAGGAACCAATCTTAGCACATGTAATTGGAACAATGAAAAAAAAAACTGATTAAAACAGCAACGAAATCGGGCTGTTTATTTGAGCAAAATTGTACAAACGANAGGACAGATTCCGTCGCCTATTTAGATCAAATGTCTCTTTGCTCCAGAAAATTCTGAGTTGAATTTATGCTGAAATAACTCTTGATGAAATTATGAATCACGCAATGTCAACATACGTGAATTTATTTTATAAAGAATCCGTTTCCCATTTTAACCACAGAACATTCTGAGCAACAATTTCTAATCACAATTCTTTAATGTAAGTATAATTAATAAACGTTATTGTACGTAAAGTACTTGTCATTGTTGCATTAAAGTAAAGTTAAATGGTTTATAATGCCTGTTGAAATAATTCACTATGTTCCGAAATTTGATATCAGAATTTTCATTCCTCTTTCTTTACGCGGTAAAGCTATGACAGGTCGGCCTTCTGACATTTAAGCAGGAATATAAATGTACCTACTCGTTACCATAAAAATAATCACACTTATAAGAAGACATGGAAGAGGAACCAATCTTAGCACATGTAATTGGAACAATGAAAAAAAAACTGATTAAAACAGCAACGAAATCGGGCTGTTTATTTGAGCAAAATTGTACAAACCAAAGTACTTTAAAAAGTAGACGACATGTGGCCTTTGGCCCTGTTGTCGCGGAATATTGTCCCATAGTTTTGATCTACTTCATACTTCACACCAGTTGGAAGGATGAAGCTCACTGAAGTAAAGTGTCTTGAATAAAACAGATTTGTTTGCGCAACTGTTATTAAGACTCAATCCCAGATAGCATGATCGGCTGGAGTCAAGCTTGAATAAAGCTTGTTATGCAAGTCAACAACTTTGAATCAAGCTGACTTGTCAGGTGAAGTTTGTAGCAAGCTTGATTAGTTACACTTGCAGCATTTTGCCTTAGTAATCTACCAGCATAATTAAAGCCATTCATTTCTTTTTCGTGCATTCTTTACACCATGTTACACCTAGGGTATTAAGGTGCCATAGAATCTTACAACACAAGCACAGTATTGTTCTTTTCCTTTTTATTGCGTTATAGGCCTACTCCTCTCCACTTTCTTTTTCATGTTGTTTGTCACCATTTTTATCCTTTCCTTACTCCATTATACAACACGTTTACACTTATGGTATGATATTGGTGGGTAACCGCACTTCACAGAAATACTAGTTATTTCTGTTTCCTTAGCAGTTTCCTTTCTGTTATCACTGTTCTTACTTTTTTCATTAGTTTATTATTTCTTTATTATATACTCGTTTATTTCCTCCCTTGTAAATTGTCGCTGTAGACATGGCAGCGGGTGTAATTGTAGCATTCTTGCGTTATGCCCCTTACTGATTAAGAGTTCATTATAGACTTTGTTCCCTTATCTGCCTTTATTTTGTGTTTATCTTATGATCCTGCTGTCACCAGTCACATTCATTTATTTTCTTCGTTAGCATTGGTTTTCTTTTTGTTAAATCTAGGAGTGTTTTCGTTCGTATGTATTGTCATTTATTTTAAGGTTTTGGCTTATTTCCTCAAGTAATTGCTACGTTTTTTTTTTTACATTTACTGCTAGAGATATTCCTTACTTGTCTTCAGTTGCCGTTCCCTATACGACAATAAAGGCTCTCTTTATTATGGCTGGAGTGCTGCGTACTTGTCAACAATTGTATTGTATTGTCATTCTTATGTCCTTGTATGTACATTGTTATGTTAGATAAATAACATTATCAATCAAGCCATTTACAAGCTTGCCCTTAGCAAGTATGAGCCGGTCATGATACATTTGGCTTGAATCAAGCTAAAACAACACATGAAATGACAAGTTTGCTGGGAAAGGAAAATTCAAGTAAAACGGCAGGCTTTCAGCAAGATTGCATGCTATCTGGGAATAAATACACTAACAAACACTTATTATCCTAACAGTAACACAAATTATATACAAACTCTTGAGCTGTAAATTGGAACTAATGCAATCGAATGGTCCGATAGGTGCAGTTAACTAAATAAATACCGGTACTACAACTAGCTGATTTTTTCCCATCATAAATCTGTAATGCTAGACAGATTAAATTGTTCCAGCAAACCATATACTTATTCACTCCAAACGAAATATAAATTTCATACTACAGCGATATTTATAATATTTACGGCTATTAAACCGATTCTTTAAACGAACTTATAAATTGTGTGTGCTTACTTAATGCATGTAGATGATGTTGGAATAACAAAACTATTGTTCAGCTCAACAAATTACTTTTATATTCATTACATGTTTTAAGGGAACGAATGCGGATGTTTAGAGCAAGAGGAGAAAATTTGAGCGAAGAAGTATTGTTCAGTGTAAACAAATACTTTTCAAAGAAATTTCTTTGGTATCCGAAAATTCTTTCTCTCAAGGTCGTCGCAACTGGCTTCTAACATGTACAGTCCTAATCAAAAGTGTAAGAGCATGATTAAATACTTTCCGGGTTTAAAACTTTTGGCGCAATCTATGTTGTAATATTTTCTTACATTGCTAATGTCTATATATATATATATATATATATATATATAAACTTATCCAAATAAGTCAAATAATTTAAAAGTTATGATTTTTTTAACTATTACAGAAATCTGGAATGATCGTACACACTTTTGTGTTAAACGTTATGTAGACACAATTATTTTACAGCTATAAAATTTTTTTTTTATTTCCTTTATAATTACACTTGAAAGTGAAAAACAAACGAAGGCCATAATTTTGCGAACAAATTTTTTATTTTTGTTAGTTTAATTCGCACTGTAAGAAAAATTATCTTCAAATTATCAAAAATTGGAAACTACAGATTTATCTTAGCAGTTGAGCTGGCGAGATGGGGTTCATAGTGTTAGTTCTCTTTTGACTCAAAAGATAATATTGCAGGTTTGTTACAGGAAAAGTATAAATTCACCGATTATTGCCATTCGGGTTGAGACATACAGCTTTAGTACACCGAGAACGTGCAGCAGTGAGCAAGCACCAGATTACCTCGCAACACTTCACCACACGCCACAGGACGTGTGTAATGAGTCCCTTGCTGCTCACTTGTGAGTGGTCGGGATGCACCTCGGCTGCACTGTGGTTACTAGCTCCTGCTGCGTGCACCGAGAACGTACAGTAGTGAGCAAGCACCAGCTTACCTTGCAACACTTCACCACACGCCACAGGACGTGTGTAATGAGTCTCTTGCTGTTCGCTTGTGAGTGGTCGGGATGCACCTCGGCTGCACTGTGGTTACTGACTCATGCTGCGTGCACCGAGAACGTACAGCAGTGAGCAAGAACCAGCTTACCCTGCAACACTTCACCACACGCCACAGGACGTGTGTAATGAGTCCCTTGCTGCTCGCTTGTGAGTGGTCGGGATGCACCTCGGCTGCACTGTGGTTACTGGCTCCTGCTGCGTGCACCTAGAACGTACAGTAGTGAGCAAGCACCAGCATACCTCGCAACACTTCACCACACGCCACAGGACGTGTGTAATGGTTCCCTTGCTGCTCGCTTGTGAGTGGTCGGGTTGCACCTCGGCTGCACTGTGGTTCTGGCTCCTGCTGCGTGCACCGAGAACGTACAGCAGTGAGCAAGCACCAGCTTACCTTGCAACACTTCACCACACGCTACAGGACGTGTGTAATGAGTCCCTTGCTGTTCGCTTGTGAGTGGTCGGGATGCACCTCGGCTGCACTGTGGTTACTGGCTCCTGCTGCGTGCACCGAGAACGTACAGCAGTGAGCAAGCACCAGCTTACCTTGCAACACTTCACCACACGCCACTGCGTGTGGCTTTACAATGATATCCGGCTTCGTGTGCTGCGCAGTGTCCTCTCCACACTTGACTACGTTTGTCACATGTCTCAAGAAAATGACTTGAATTCCTCACTTAAAGCTCGATTTCAGCTATTATGTAGAAATTCTTAGTTTTCGNCCTTGCAACACTTCACCACACGCCACAGGACGTGTGTAATGAGTCCCTTGCTGCTCGCTTGTGAGTGGTCGGGGTACACCTCAGCTGCACTGTGGTTACTGGCTCCTGCTGCGTGCACCGAGAACGTACAGCAGTGAGCAAGCACCAGCTTACCTTGCAACACTTCACCACACGCCACAGGACGTGTGTAATGAGTCCCTTGCTGCTCGCTTGTGAGTGGTCGGGATGCACCTCGGCTGCACTGTGGTTACTGGCTCCTGCTGCGTGCACCGAGAACGTACAGCAGTGAGCAAGCACCAGCTTACCTTGCAACACTTCACCACATGATATCCGGCTTCGTGTGCTGCGCAGTGTCCTCTCCACACTTGACTACGTTTGTCGCATGTCTCAAGAAAATGACTTGAATTCCTCACTTAAAGCTCGATTTCAGCTATTATGTAGAAATTCTTAGTTTTCGCGTCATAACTTCGGATTCATAGTAATAACTGACAATGTAAGATTATAGAAACTTTACATTTTACGAGGTGTTCAATATTTTTGTGTTTAAATTTTAATTGTGTGTTATCGGCTTGTTGTAGAAAGTCGAAAATATGTTTGCGTTTTATCAATAAGTTACGGCCATTTTGCAAGCAGAAAATAACTCACTGTAAAAATTAGATACAAAATTATAAAATAACTGGTAAATTGTAAATTTCCTCTTACCAATAACTTACAATAATATCTCTTAAACTGAAATTATGACACGAAAACGAAATATTTCTGCATAACAGGTGAAGTCGAGCCTTAAGATGATGGACAGAGACGAGTAAGATTGGCGTTATTATTTGTCAGCACGCTAGACTACACAATCGTGTCACACTAAATCGGAATCAGGGATAATTGAATGATTGCCAGTTAAAACTGCTGCATCCAGAATCATTGGGAAAAATTCAAAAATCCGTCAGTTAAAAGAAATCCACTAATTCGAACAGTATTGAATAAGTTAATTATACAGGCTAGTAAATAATCTCCAGGATATAATAAATGCAGAGATTTCCAAAGTGAGATAAGTTAAGTACGTAGTATTTTGTTGCAATACAAAGATTTCGTGTACACAAAAATATTGTGGATGTGGTTGGGGTTGAACACCCGGCCAAAAAGGAAAGCATGCTGCAGCTTTCGTTGTCACCGCGCTTTTTTTTTTAGTTGACTTTATTGACTTTATTGACCGATACATTTTCCGTTGGACTTTGCGTGAGCGACGTTTGACAGTGCGAATGCATTTGCCGTGTGAAGAGTTCAAGTACACCGACTTGATGACAGTTCCACAGCACATATGAGCGTGACATGCGAAGCGAAGATCTGCTGTGTAGGAACCGGCCCTCCAACTACAAGTCGGCCACTCTGTCCCTGAGCTACGAGGGCAGAGCACTTTACCACTTTGTAACGAACACTTGTATTATGAGTATTCAACAAAAAAAAAAAGGGAAAACAGCTGGATTTTTCATAATATGGTAATAATAATAATAATGGCGTGTGGGGAGTGCACCCAGGGCAAGGCAACACCCTCCGAGTGACGGTATTTCCAGCTGGGACCCGTAGGTGACCGTCATCCCTGGGCATGTCAGAAATGAAACCCTAGAATGGAGCGGCGCTGGAATGCAAAGGCGGGGGAAACGGGAGTACCCCGAGAAAACCCACCGGCAAGCGGCATCGTCCAGCACGATTCCCACATGCGAGAATCCGGGAGTGAGCCCGCCAGGGATCGAACCCGGATCGCCGTGGTGGGCGGCGAGCACCCTGGCCACTACGCCACCGCTGCCCCTCATAATATGGTAGTACGTAATGCTGTCTGAATATATGCATGTTATACGCACGTACATGTCTTTCCGAGGTTCTAAAGTCAATCAAATTTAAGTGTGTGAAGAGATTTGGGTGGCTCTAAACAGCGAGGTCGTGAGGGCCGATGAGTGTGCCGGAATGAAGGGGTGGGGGAAACTGGAGATCCCCGAGAAAACCCGCCGACCAGCGGTATCGTCCCGCACGATTTCCCCTTGCGAAAATCCGGGAGTGACCCGGCCCGGGATTGAGCCCGGTTCGCCTTGGTGGGAGGTGAGCGTGCTAACCGCTCCTCAGCCACCGCGGCCCCCAATCAAAAATAAGTTTTTGTCAGATTCTGTGCTTTTCAAGATAACTATAGGGATTTCAATTTACGTGTTTATCAATGTTCACTAGTATCCGCCATTTTACAATGCAACGAGACACTACAGAAATATACTGTTATTTTTTAGTTACATATTGATAAGTAATAATTTTACTAATTCGACAGTGAGATGATTCAGTAAGATACGCAGATTTTCGCCGACAAAATTTTTTTTTCTGCATGTTGACTAATCAAATAATAGCAAAATGACAAATTTTATAAAATAATCAATTGTTTCTAACATTCCACTGTCGAATTAGCACAGTTATCAGTAGTCAATCTGCCACTTCAAAACAATGGTTTTACTCTGTAAAATGTCGTTGCGTTGTAAAATGGCGGATACAATAAAACAGCCACAACCTCGTTAATTTAAACTAATTTATCTTTTCAAGCACCGAATCTGAACTACGCTTAACTCAGATTGACTTTTGAAACTTGTAAAGACATCTACGTGTACACAATATTGGTATATTTGTACATCAAGAAGTACTTCCACATTACGACTTTTATAACCATTTTCCATAGAATTTTACTGATACTACGTAAATTAGCGAAGTTGGCAAGACAACATAAATAAAGACTGTAACCTCTGTTGCATTTTGGGCGGAGGTTCAAGCCTAACCATATCCAAAAAATTTTTGTACATGTAATATTTTTGTTTAGCGACAAAATAATTGTACTTAATTTATTTCACAATGTAATGCAATTTTTTTAAATCATGAGGCTTATTAATTAAGCAAATATAAATAACAGATTTTCTACGGTTTTAATTTGTGGATATCTTTTAACTAAAGATATTAGTCGTTTTCTTTTTCTGCTGATTCCGGATGGTGCAGTTTCAACCGTCAATCAGAAGATATTCATCATTCCGATTTAGAGTGACGTTTGGGTCGATGCTGTTAGTTTATTGGCTTCTGCTATAGTGAGCGTGCATTTATTCTCTGACATGGTGGATTGTTATTGGACCATTTCACATTTAGTTATTTGCTACTGGCTCAGAATTATCCAGGGCGTGTCCGAAACAGCGCAGTTCAAATACAACAGCAGGAAAAAAGTACCTGTGTTTAATAAAATATATTCTGCCCCCTGAATAACGCAAATTTTGCACGTCCCTTAAGGGTGTTCGTCACCGGAAAATTCTATATTTTATATTTGTACGAAGTGCTGTTCAACTTTAAAAAACTACTTACAAGAACTACTATTTCTTTGCATAAAAAATAAGCTGGTATGGTTTTTACAATAACCGCCAGAATCACAAATTCTTTCTTTTTGGGGACGTAAAAGTAATAAAAACCTAACTCACTTATCGAAATGAGGTAAGTCACGTTGAAATAAGATACCATGAGCTACTTAAAATAATCTTTATTATCCCGTTATGATTTAATTTTCAAAATTTTTAAACATTGTTTAAATAAATTAAGGACATTTTTTTATTTGTAACAGTCAATGAATTATTTTGTAAAATGAGTTTACTGAGGATATATTAAAATAAACTAAATACATACCACTATAAATTTTCCGTTAACGATGTCGTTTCTTTTATTGTTCCCTCCCAGAAAAATTAAATAATGTTTTTGGCATACATTGTTGGAAAAAAATATGCGATATAAATTTTTTTATGCTAGGAAAGAGTACGCATTATTAACGTCTACAGGTAAAACGGTGGTCCGTACAAATATAATATATTGCATTTTTTTTGTGACCAGCGCCCCTAAATGACGCGTTGTCATTCCTCATGCAGTCTTGCCACCCGAGTTCATAGAAACTGTAAACGAAAGCACCGTTGACACGGTGTCGGTGGAAGACGGTGTGACGAACGTCTATAATGCCTTCTTTGCAAGTCAGGGGCCGCGGTGGTGTAGTGGTTAGACTACTCGCCTCCCAACTAGGAGAACCGAGTTCGATTTGCGGGCGGGGCTTCTGATGGATTTTCGCATGCGGGAATCGTGCCGGATGATGCCGCTAGTCAGCGTATTTTCTCAGGGATCTCCCGTTTCCCCCACTCTTGCATTCTGGCGCTGCTCCATACTCACCTCGCTTGACCCCAATCGGCTCTCAAGACAACCGTGTTAAGAGACGCCACTCCACACTTCATTGCAGTCGTCTCTCGGCAAGAACAGAGGACACCTGTGATACCGCTGTGTGTCTCTGTATAAAGTAAAGATACTCTTGGCTCACTCCGAGCCTGGTTACCCTAAAATCATAATTTAAGGCCTGCATATTAAAATAATATTTAATTTGGGCCTTGTTCGAAGAAGATTAAGAAAAACATTTTTTGCTGATTATGTATATTTTATTGCGATTACACTAAATTTTGTGCAAACAAATGTGTTGTTTTTTTATTTTAAAACCCCCTCTGCCTTATAAAATATTAAATAAAATTAATTTCATTAAAGAAATGACAATTTATATAATTTGCAGGAATAGTGAATGTCACCATTCGGTAAAGGCCAATAGCAGGCTGCATAACCAAGATATTAGCACTACCTAAACATTAAAAAAATAATCCAATATGGAGGACACCAACAGTACCATCAATACTTTTAAAAACATAAACAAATATGTCTGCCACCTGGTGGCTAAATCGGCAGCTCGCCTGGTAACGAAATCGATTACTTTTAAACTAGCAACACCTAGGTTATGTAAAAGTAAACAAATGAAATCCAAGATGGCGGCCTTAGCAATTTATAAACAAATTAAAAACGAAAAACCACCAAGATGGCTGCATATGATGGAATGAGTATGCATGAGGGGGGAAGCAGGGGTCAGTCGTCTTCTGGGCATGGAGCTGAGGGGAACTCTGAAAATGTAAAATTAAAAGAAAAACATTTTTAATAGTACATTTTAATAAATTTTTTAAAATATTTTTAAATAATTTTTATTAATAAATTTTTTAATNAAAAATATTTTTAAATAATTTTTAATAATAAATTTTTTAATAAATTTTGAATTTTTTTAATTTTTTTTATTTTTGTTATTTTTTGGGGTTTCAAGGTCACCTGGATCCAACATGGCCACCGGGGGACTGGAATGACAGAGCATGAACAGCTCAGAGCTGCGATCTCCCATCCCCTTGTGCCAGACTCCCTTCTTACTTCTACTACTATCCTAGTTCAAGACAAATTGCTAAACATGATATTGAAATAGCGCAGGTAGCTACAGTTACGGAACTGAATATTAGGCCACAAAGCAATCCGGGTATTGCAATACATCCTGGAGGAGGTTACTTTGCTAATCAGGAGCCGCTGGGCCCGCACATACGTGCTTTTGTACCCACATCACCGAGGTGTACATGGAGTAAAAACACAGCCGAACCGAATGGTAACCACATAAGCCAGGGCAGAAAATTCAAACTGCTAGGGGTCAGTGTAGTAGGGTCCCGATCACTGACCGAAGAGCAGTCTAGTCTTCCAGAAGGGTCCGCAGTTATGTCTCCAGAAAATAAAATTGGTACGGAAGTACAAGTTAAACCGATTGAGGAGTTAGAGGAAGTGATTATTACATAATACTGTTCATGAATCAACAGCAGTTACACCTATGGAGATTTTGACTGATCGGCGATCCAGCATTTTTTAGCCTGATAAACTACGATTTCTGCCAGCTTTAATGGAAGAAACGCAACCACAAGATAGAGAAGTGAGAGATGACTTTAAATTGTCGGTGGAGCAGACACTTCATTTAGCAGACGAGAAGAGAAAAAAATATACTAAGACGTCGCGAATTAAAACAGTTCATGTCGGCCAACTAGTTTTGGCGAAGTCAGGGAATGTAAGCAAGTTCTGGGACTCTATCAGTTCTAGTTTCTACCTCTGTATAGTGGTCCATATGTTGTAACGAGTGTGAAAAATGCCAACTGCTACGAGCTTGCTTGTCCTACATCTGGGAAAATAATAGGGCATTATAACTTGACATCACTGAGAAAGTATCACGCTCCAATAGCAAGAGTGTAAGTTAATACACGGTATCAAAGAAGCTAGCGCAGGGCAGCATCAGATGACTGAAATTTTTTCTTTGTCAGCAAAGCAATTAATCCGGCCTGATAATTCATCACTATATTTATTTCTGAAAGAGTTATTATTTTATTCGTTAATTTTTAAATGTTTCGAATTACTCTGTAAATATTGGGAATAGTACCCACATGTATATGACATATTGTGCTCCGAATGAAGCAAGGAATAAGCCCTGTGAGTGGCAGTAACTCCTCGTGAATCACCCTGTATATACTTATGACCTATAACCTAAGGCTTTTCCTTAAGGATTCACTCGCCCTTAAATTTGGAGATAAAACCCACGTTTATTGCAAATAAACATGCAGTAAATGAGAGTACTCTCAGAGTTTCGGTATAATGTGTTATCAAACTACAATGCGCAATCCTTGATAAATTAGTTTGCCGATATCAACCCTGCTCATTGGGAGATAAGGGCCCGTTTGTGCATGAAAACGTGTGACCCCACCAGATATGCGAGGATATAACTGCTGACATAAGAAGTATGGTAAATTTTGAAAAAAAAGTTGTCTTGTGTTATTACGCTACACCCCGCTGTTATCGAGAAGTTGAATTTTAATGTCTACTTTTTAGTAGCACGTTGTATAACCTTACAACATATTAAGTAATAAATATTCTTTGCAAACACCAGTTGATAACTGTGGCACATTTAGGAATGTCTGTAGGACAGCAATGTTCTGGCTATTTTCCCAACACGTGTTAGTTTATAAGTTTGTATCATTTAATGTGTGTCTGTTATGCATGTATATGTCCTTTATTAATTTATGGCGTGTAAAAACATTAAACATCTACAGTTAATGTCATGTTTTCCTTCCCAAACATCTGGCAACCCTGAAGCCTCTCCTACACTTGGAAACATGTGAGAAAACGGTTTCATGTTAATTTGAAACAAATTTTAAATTGTTTACAAATAGTTTTCAGACAGTTTACGAAACAATAAAAACATGTTTCGTAAACCCTACACAGAGAAATGTCTAACGTTCTTACTACAAAAAATCATTGTTGAAGCAATTTTAAAACTTTTATGTAATAAAATGAATAATGATGTGACAAAGTTAATAAAATTAAACATTTACAAAGTCTTATATTACTATAATGCAAATGTGCTTTTAAGTGTTCATGTTAATAAAGCATTTAAGAAATGTTGCCGTAGTAAAATGTCTTAAGCTAAAAATAACCGGAAGAACAAAATGTTTTGTGTTACTGCGACATTAAAGAAATATCCAACTAACACAAGTTTACACTGACTTGGCGTTGTAAAATGGCGGATACTAGTGAACAGAGATAACCTCGGAAAAGGAAGCCATTGTATTAAAATTATTAAACATGCTATGAGAACTAAATGTAGCTTAGACCAGCTCTCAAGCCTTGCAAGGTAGCGTATGTGTGCAAAATATGCATATATTTATGGACAATAAAGTATTTCCACGTAAGGAAAGAGAACTACAGTATTTCGTTACATTGAAGTGAATATCGGTAATTGAGAAATTAGTGGGACGTCAGGTTTCGTAAAATGGAGAAAGTTAGGCATTCAAGGGGCGGCTTCTATTCCTCTCCTGGCTGTAATTGTTTTTTTATTGGTAATATTTTTCTATTTGTCATAATAAGTGTAAATAATTTATTTTTCTTAGGAATTTTTCTTTTAAGCAGAGAAAATGCAAGATCATTTTCAACACAAATGTTAACATAAATTAAACACTAAACTGGTTTTGGCGGAAAATAAATACCTTTATTTGAAGGGTACAATAAGGAGGTAACGTTGTTACAAAAGTACTCCCTGTTACATCAACATTAATAGCTTTACAGTATATAACGTTAACAGCAATATTAGTTATTGAAATCTGACAGATATAGCAAACAATTACTGATGTAATAATATTAATACTTTTGGCACAGCATTAGATTTCTTTATGTGTATGTGTGTACCGTGTTGCATTCAGACTGCAGTTCTTTTTGAGATATTACCAGAAGAANATGGAGCTGAGGGGAACTCTGAAAATGTAAAATTAAAAGAAAAACATTTTTAATAGTACATTTTAATAAATTTTTTAAAATATTTTTAAATAATTTTTATTAATAAATTTTTTAATAAATTTTGAATTTTTTTTATTTTTTTTATTTTTGTTATTTTTTGGGGTTTCAAGGTCACCTGGATCCAACATGGCGGGCAAGATGGCCACCGGGGGACTGGAATGACAGAGCATGAACAGCTCAGAGCTGCGATCTCCCATCCCCTTGTGCCAGACTCNATGGCCACCGGGGGACTGGAATGACAGAGCATGAACAGCTCAGAGCTGCGATCTCCCATCCCCTTGTGCCAGACTCCCTTCTTACTTCTACTACTATCCTAGTTCAAGACAAATTGCTAAACATGATATTGAAATAGCGCAGGTAGCTACAGTTACGGAACTGAATATTAGGCCACAAAGCAATCCGGGTATTGCAATACATCCTGGAGGAGGTTACTTTGCTAATCAGGAGCCGCTGGGCCCGCACATACGTGCTTTTGTACCCACATCACCGAGGTGTACATGGAGTAAAAACACAGCCGAACCGAATGGTAACCACATAAGCCAGGGCAGAAAATTCAAACTGCNCCGAGGTGTACATGGAGTAAAAACACAGCCGAACCGAATGGTAACCACATAAGCCAGGGCAGAAAATTCAAACTGGTAGGGGTCAGTGTAGTAGGGTCCCGATCACTGACCGAAGGGCAGTCTAGTCTTCCAGAAGGGTCCGCAGTTATGTCTCCAGAAAATAAAATTGGTACGGAAGTACAAGTTAAACCGATTGAGGAGTTAGAGGAAGTGATTATTACATAATACTGTTCATGAATCAACAGCAGTTACACCTATGGAGATTTTGACTGATCGGCGATCCAGCATTTTTTAGCCTGATAAACTACGATTTCTGCCAGCTTTAATGGAAGAAACGCAACCACAAGATAGAGAAGTGAGAGATGACTTTAAATTGTCGGTGGAGCAGACACTTGATTTAGCAGACGAGAAGAGAAAAAAATATACTAAGACGTCGCGAATTAAAACAGTTCATGTCGGCCAACTAGTTTTGGCGAAGTCAGGGAATGTAAGCAAGTTCTGGGACTCTATCAGTTCTAGTTTCTACCTCTGTATAGTGGTCCATATGTTGTAACGAGTGTGAAAAATGCCAACTGCTACGAGCTTGCTTGTCCTACATCTGGGAAAATAATAGGGCATTATAACTTGACATCACTGAGAAAGTATCACGCTCCAATAGCAAGAGTGTAAGTTAATACACGGTATCAAAGAAGCTAGCGCAGGGCAGCATCAGATGACTGAAATTTTTTCTTTGTCAGCAAAGCAATTAATCCGGTCTGATAATTCATCACTATATTTATTTCTGAAAGAGTTATTATTTTATTCGTTAATTTTTAAATGTTTCGAATTACTCTGTAAATATTGGGAATAGTACCCACATGTATATGACATATTGTGCTCCGAATGAAGCAAGGAATAAGCCCTGTGAGTGGCAGTAACTCCTCGTGAATCACCCTGTATATACTTATGACCTATAACCTAAGGCTTTTCCTTAAAGATTCACTCGCCCTTAAATTTGGAGATAAAACCCACGTTTATTGCAAATAAACATGCAGTAAATGAGAGTACTCTCAGAGTTTCGGTATAATGTGTTATCAAACTACAATGCGCAATCCTTGATAAATTAGTTTGCCGATATCAACCCTGCTCATTGGGAGATAAGGGCCCGATTGTGCATGAAAACGTGTGACCCCACCAGATATGCGAGGATATAACTGCTGACATAAGAAGTATGGTAAATTTTGAAAAAAAAGTTGTCTTGTGTTATTACGCTACACCCCGCTGTTATCGAGAAGTTGAATTTTAATGTCTACTTTTTAGTAGCACGTTGTATAACCTTACAACATATTAAGTAATAAATATTCTTTGCAAACACCAGTTGATAACTGTGGCACATTTAGGAATGTCTGTAGGACAGCAATGTTCTGGCTATTTTCCCAACACGTGTTAGTTTATAAGTTTGTATCATTTAATGTGTGTCTGTTGTGCATGTATATGACCTTTATTAATTTATGGCGTGTAAAAACATTAAACATCTACAGTTAATGTCATGTTTTCCTTCCCAAACATCTGGCAACCCTGAAGCCTCTCCTACACTTGGAAACATGTGAGAAAACGGTTTCATGTTAATTTGAAACAAATTTTAAATGGTTTACAAATAGTTTTCAGACAGTTTACGAAACAATAAAAACATGTTTCGTAAACCCTACACAGAGAAATGTCTAACGTTCTTACTACAAAAAATCATTGTTGAAGCAATTTTAAAACTTTTATGTAATAAAATGAATAATGATGTGACAAAGTCTATAAAATTCAACATTTACAAAGTCTTATATTACTATAATGCAAATGTGCTATTTAAGTGTTCATGTTAATAAAGCATTTAAGAAATTTTGCCGTAGTAAAATGTCTTAAGCTAAAAATAACCGGAAGAACAAAATGTTTTGTGGTACTGCGACATTAAAGAAATATCCAACTAACACAAGTTTACACTGACTTGGCGTTGTAAAATGGCGGATACTAGTGAACAGAGATAACCTCGGAAAAGGAAGCCATTGTATTTAAATTTTTAAACATGCTATGAGAACTAAATGTAGCTTAGACCAGCTCTCAAGCCTTGCAAGGTAGCGTATGTGTGCAAAATATGCATATATTTATGGACAATAAAGTATTTCCACGTAAGGAAAGAGAACTACAGTATTTCGTTACATTGAAGTGAATATCGGTAATTGAGAAATTAGTGGGACGTCCGGTTTCGTAAAATGGAGAATGTTAGGCATTCAAGGGGCGGCTTCTATTCCTCTCCTGGCTGTAATTGTTTTTTTATTGGTAATATTTCTCTTTGTGTCATAATAAGTGTAAATAATTTATTTTACATAGGAATTTTTCTTTTAAAGCAGAGAAAATGCAAGATCATTTTCAACACAAATGTTAACATAAATTAAACACTAAACTGGTTTTGGCGGAAAATAAATACCTTTATTTGAAGGGTACAATAAGGAGGTAACGTTGTTACAAAAGTACTCACTGTTACATCAACATTAATAGCTTTACAATATATAACGTTAACAGCAATATTAGTTATTGAAATCTGACAGATATAGCAAACAATTACTGATGTAATAATATTAATACTTTTGGCACAGGATTAGATTTCTTTATGTGTATGTGTGTACCGTGTTGCATTCAGACTGCAGTTCTTTTTGAGATATTACCAGAAGAANATTAGATTTCTTTATGTGTATGTGTGTACCGTGTTGCATTCAGACTGCAGTTCTTTTTGAGATATTACCAGAAGAATTAAGTTTCGCCACAATGTTTCCTTATGAACTACGCGGGACGCCTGCCTACACTCTAGGATGTTATTTGCATAATAATAATAATAATAATGGCGTGTGGGGAGTGCACCCAGGGCAAGGCGACACCCACATAGTGACGGTCTTTCCAGCTGGGACCCGTAGGTGACCGTCATCCCCGGGCATGACATAAATGAAACTCTAGAATGGNTAGTGACGGTCTTTCCAGCTGGGACCCGTAGGTGACCGTCATCCCCGGGCATGACATAAATGAAACTCTAGAATGGAGTGGCGCTGGAATGCAAGGGCGGGGGAAACGGGAGTACCCCAAGAAAACCCGCTGGCAAGCGGCATAGTCCAGCACGATTCCCACATGCGAAAATCCGGGAGTGAACCCGCCGGGGATCGAACCCGGAACGCCGTGGTGGGAGGCGAGCGCCCGGACACTGCGCCACTGCTGCNCCCTGGACACTGCGCCACTGCTTCCCCGACATTATTTCCAAATTGACCACATCAGTGTGTATACATAGTGGAAAAGCGCATATGGTGAAGTTATTTCCCCTGCATCCATCGTCCCTACTCCCTACATTTGCTCAGGAAACAGTCAAATGCGTAGGGAAGTTGCCAAATTTGTATAATAGCGACGCTAAACATTCCTGTATCAGCAGTTTGATGTGTGGTAATATTTCCATACAATGTATAGATTAAAAATTCCCGTTGCAGTTTAGGAAGTTTACTACAAATTATTTTTACGGTGCAAGAAAATGTGGTTTTTATATTCGGAATTTGTTGTATCGTACAAAACTGGCCGAGAAAGAAACTCCTCGCAGAGTTTCACTGCGTCATCGCATGTCCACAAACTCATTTGAATAAAATAATCAATTACGGACAACTGTCGATGGTTTAAACACAAAAACCTGATATAGCCTATTAGCAGTATACTCACGCTTTTTTAATCAAACCTTGGAAATACTCGCCTATGTATGACGTGTTTTGATGTTTACTTCATATGTCACGTATCTGAAGGGTTGTATACTTCTGTTTAGATAAAAATATCTTCTATTTTTAAAACTTTAATTTTACTCATATCATGCGTACAGATTATAATATTTAGTTTGTAATTAATAAGAATAAATACAGACAAAAAATATATATGTGTTGATTATGCTTAGTAAGCTACAGTTATNTTTTACTCATATCATGCGTACAGATTATAATATTTAGTTTGTAATTAATAAGAATAAATACAGACAAAAAATATATGTGTTGATTATGCTTAGTAAGCTACAGTTCTTATTGAAAATATTATTTATTAAAGATCGTACGTCCTTTTCTAGATTTAGTTTATCTTTGTTTGCATGAGGTGGAGAAATATTCTGTTAGTAAAACTTAGCAGAGCTTCAGAAAATTTGTAAGTAGCCATTAATGGTTTATATTAGCACCTTTGGCAAAAGAGGAAGCCAAACGTTACACAGTCTTGCGTACTTCCACTCCTGCACTGTAAACGTTTTTCTGGCAAACTTGCTAAACTGTCATGTAAGTGTTCAACCTATACGCTGTATGGAAATAATATCACGCATAAAGCTGCAGAATCAGGAATGTTTAGCGTCGCTACTGTACAAAGTTGGCAACACTTCCTTACATTTGACTGTTTCCTGAGCAAATGTAGAAAACGCTACAGAATGTATAGGGGAAAAATGTACCATTCCCGTTTTTTCACTAAGAGTATACACTGGTATGGTAGATTTCCGAATATCATCTTAAGAGTGTAGTCGCCAAACACGCCCACACAGGAAAACATTGTTTCATGCTTTACATTCAGTTGGAAAACATTAAACATGGTTTCTTTCTTCAAATAAACCCGGTTTTTTCCCCTTTTGTTTGAAAACTATTTCCGAACAGTTTGGAAACGTTAAAAAAAAATACACGTTGGAAACTCATGAAACGTTTTCTAAACTTTTACGAAAAAGGGTTTCTATAAACATTTTTCTAATTGTAGACGATGCTAAAAGATTATATGGAAGTATACATATTTATTATGTTTTAACTGCTAACTTTACAGAGATAATACAAGTTGGGTGGATTTGAAAAGCTGTCGAGCTTCCTCGAGGTATTTCACGACCAGCAACTGCACGTCATTCGCAGACAATGAAGCCTCGGCTCGGCTGTTAAACAAAGTTCAAACTTGAGCTATTTGGATTCCTCACAGACCAGTCATTTTACAGCATTGAAGATTTCGTACAATCATGATTTGTGTATATCGTCCTTGTGTTTTAATGATTTATTTGTAATATGTCGCATGTATGTTTTATTTCTGATTAACATTATTATTGTTTTATTTGATATGTTTTTGTATTATTTTTTATTGTAATATATTTATTTGGTACTATTTGACAAGTCCTATAGCATGTATTTGCTCTGTGGAATGATAACTGAATTAATTAATTAATTAATTAACGAGCAGTTTATATATACTGTTCGCAGTCAAATAAGCACCTTTGAAAGCCCTTCTAAGGATCTACTTGTATGAAAATTGTGTATTCTCCCGCCATATGTAAAATTAACACTCTCGTTGGCCTCATCACTATATTCGTGCGTCGAACAAGGGCAACTCTACATTTTTTATAAAAGTAGATATTTTACCAATGTTTTATTCTTACACCTATATGCATAAAAAATAAATAGTAAAATAAAATATTTCGGTATTTACAAATGTTTCCCTAACACTTGTAATTTAACGTTAACATGTAGAACTACTACTTTCCCTCCGTCAGTGCCCCAACTTTACTGGGGTCTGTCAGCCAGTGTGCCCATTAAAATATATTGCAGGTAGGGACAGTGACATTTTGCAAAAGTTTATATAAAAAGTGCTCATTTTACTGTGGACAGTTTTTATCAGCGCGCACTGGAAAAAACAATACTTTGTAGCTGCTACAAAATGTTTTGTTGGTATACACTCAGCCTAATATTTTTATGGTGAGCACAAAAAATTTTGTGGCGACCACCAAATAAATTTCTAGAGGCCACGCATGTTTAGTGGTGACCACAAAAAATTTTGTGTTCATCAAAAATGAAGTTTACTGTGTGTATACCAACAAAACATTTTGTAGCTGCCACAAAGTATTTTTTTTTCAGCGCATGTGCAATACGGGTCATCGCGCGCCCGACATCCTCATTCCGACAAGCAACGTAGCAGAAAAGTCGGTTCTGGCCACACGCACGTGATGTTTGTTTCATTTCCGTCTCTTTATATCTCTCTGGCGACCTGAGGGGCGAGGGGGTTGGTTTTATCTGGACACCAGGTCGTGTGCGCCGGGCGGGACATTACCCGGCACGCAACCGTAAAGAGGTGGTTCGTGGAGGGAGGGATGTCAGAGGCTAACTGGAAATAAAGAGGAGGTGGGGGTTGTTGGCGAGGGGTGAGAAAGAGGGGAATTGGCGCACCGCAATTAGTTAAATGTTTCCTGCCGGCCAACGCGACTCTTCGCGTCGCCTGCTGGAACCTTTGACAAGAATTCCTCATTACATTACTCTTCATTTGCCTTCCCCCTCTCCCCCTCACACCATCTGAAACTCCTTTTCCGCTCCTTCCTTTTTTTTTCTCTCTTGAATTTCAGTAATCAAGCTAATTAGCTGTTGTTTGTTAGCGGGCGCCGTCACTTACCTAATGGTCGCCTCGGTTGCAGCCGCTGCGCCTTAATAAATCTTGCGCCTGTCATTGTGTTCGCACGCCTTAACGCGGCCCGACATCGCCTCGGGCTGTGTTTGGCGCAGCGGGGCGCCTTCCAAGGTCAAACCACCGAGATATGTTGCTGCATATAAAAAAAAAAAAAAAAAAAAAGAAGCAATTACTGTACATTTCAGCAAAGTTCTTTGTTGGTCCACTAGCCGATCGGGAGTCGGTTATAAAACGTCTGTGTAGTGCTGGAGCGGCCAAGAGCAATACCCAGAGAAAGACAGAGAACAACACCACTGCTCGTCCTTTCATTAACTCTGCAGCATGCCGTAGGTTGTGTTTGGAGACGATGGCTTATGAAGGGGAAAGTTGTCTGTAGCTTACGATTCAAAATACTGTGCAGTATGCCATTTCATTCGGCCAATGAGGACGCTGATACTCTAAAGCAGATCGTTTGTGATTGGTTTGAAAGAATTTAGCTGAGTAAAAAGTAAATTGAACATCCAGCAGTAATAAAAATGACCCCTTGCCAACGGTGTTACCACCCGTTACAATGGCTACCAACCTGACAAGCTCCAACCCTTCATGGACCCAGCTGTGTAACCTTTCAACTCTAACAATGAAAATAACTTAATTAAGAAAACCGGTAGTTGTTAGCAAAACAGAAAATGTTTTTATCCTGCGTCTAATATAATGCTATAAATGCTGTCAGTTTTACTCTGAATTAACAAAATCCAAAAATTTTCCACTTGTCTATTTTTTCAACTTTTATTTCTTTATAAACATATATCAAGCAGAAGCTACACAGCAAATAAATTTCAAAAAACTTCACAAAAAATATAAAAACGTTAACAGTATCGCAGCTTACTCCTAATAACGCTGCATATACATAATGGCTGATGTACACATACATCTTAATTTCTCAACAAAGCCGTGAGCGCACTCGACATGAAAAATGGTTAAAATTCCTCTCAATGTTTAAACCATAAACTGTTTACAAAGACAATTTATTTTAAATCTGGCTCTCAAAGACACAGAACAGTAAGTAAATTACAATTATAAATACTTTAATTTAGTTCCAACTAAAACTTCCCTGTCAAAAAGACACAATAGTTATAACAAGACGGCATCCTTCACAGAAAATAAAATTGCGCAATTCTGGCCTGAAGGGCCCTGAAATGTTGTAACTCAAACACTAACATTAATGCTGATCTCAAATGCCCCAGAAGTCGTCTTCTACACCAATAAACGGTACTCCCTGCGAAAATCCGGGAGCGCCTCTGCCGGAAATCGAACCCGGTTTGCATAGGTGGGAGGCGGGTAATCTAACCAATACACGAGACCCATTGATGCTATATTTCAATAACTTGCATGCAAATAATTTTTTTCGTGTTTTTTTTAACACGTGTCCAAATATATTTTCTTGCTCGAATGGCCTGTAATAATAAGGTTGCTTCAGTTAACGTTCGTCTGTGATTGATGGGCAGGCACGTGACACAAGTAGCTCGTACATGATCAAGACACGAATGTAAATCTGAGTACAAATGTTATCAAATTCAACTACTTTTGAAAACGTTTCGCGAAAGTCGAGTGTCCCTGCCAACTAGTAACTAACTGTCAATGCAGCACGGTAGGCATGTCGCGTGTATTGTGGATCCGTGGGATGAGGTTGATTGGGAATACAGAGGCCACACTCAGTGGAGTGTTTGTTTCAGACAACAAAATACTGATTTGCATACGCGGAATATTGTATTTTGTCGTTAAAACAAAATTACTTTATTGTTCTTATTTTGCTGCCACAAAAACAATCTTTGTTGGTGTAACTAAGGATGTGTTTGCTATTCGTACGTTAAACTGTTTCTGTTAATATAAAATTGTTCCACGTCCGACCATGATTCGAACTTCCATCATTTGCGCCCGAGAGTTACGCCCTAGCACCCTCAGCTCAAGTGATTGCTAATAATATGGGAATGTTTATAAATATATACATTACAAATACCGAACAACGTGTGCAGACAAATATTTCAAGTTTTACAGCCTTACTTCCTATTTTCATGTTGAACTCATTTTATTAGGATGTTAATGCCATTACTAAGAGTCAATAAATTAACTAACAAATATTGTTATTATCCTAATTGTCACAAAAATACAAAAAAATTTCTCGAGCTGTATTTTCGAACGAAGGAAATCAAATTAAACGCCAAAAAATTATATACAGTTAGTATAATTAAACTTGTATATAATGGTAATAAATGCGCACAGATCTCAAAGTGTTATTACAATGTCATGGAATAAAGTTTTGTAACTCTATCGTAATTATGCTTCTGAGTGGCAAAGCGAATTCTGTTATGTCAAAATGAGAAAGCAAGGAATTTCAAGACAGCGAGTCCAAAGTGTGTTTGGAAGACATGTCAAGCGGACATGTTGCAGAGGAAGGAAACATATGACAAGAGCTGTACACAGGTAGGATTATGACCCAATGCAGTAAGTTTCTTCCACGTGGGCAATGCGATTTGTAGACATTTCTACAGCTCTGCTTTGTGAGTGGTTTTCCCAATGATTTAAATACCGAGCACATATTTCATTGGTTGCGAGAACGACGAATCAAGAGTTCGACATGGGTAAGTACAGCACGAGCCAAAATATTGCTTAATGACATCACTTGAAAAGGGACTCAAGGGAAAACACACAGTGCGAGCTATCTGCAGAACGTTTACGCTGACAATCAAAGACGACTGATGTCGTCCCTTAACGATGCATTATTCCCCCTCATATGTGGCAATGCAGTTATACGGGAAACATATGCTGGTAACTGTACTTCGTTGAAGGGCTGCGAAGAGCGAAACAGATAAAGATTAAATACACGGGAATTAAGTAATTTCCCGGAGCGCATGCAGCAAAGATATGAAGATCGTTCGCGAAACTGCAGGGTGTCGTGCGAATAATTGAAGCATGGGGCGCGTATTTTGCTACGGTGACTGCCGAACGCCTTCGCCGGAGTAGTAAAAGTGAGTCAGCCGAGGCGAGTTGAATAAAACCGGACGTGGAAATGCGAGCATACAGTGATTAACTCGACCAGACAAGATTGTTAACGACGTATTTGAAGTTTAACGACACTGGTATAATTGAACTACATCAATAATACTGTTAGACCTCCGTTATTGCCAATGCTGCCTAGAAAATAAAAACACAGAAAAACATAAAGTTACGCCAACGTTGAGTTGGAGATATTTGGGCTGGTCCGAACGAGGTTTCGAGAGCCGATGAGGATGAAATGAGGCGAGGAGCAGCGTTGGAATGCAAGGGCGGGGGAAACGGGAGATCCTCGAGGAAACCCGCCTAACATCTGCACCGTCCGGCACGATTCCCACTTGTAAAAGTTCGGGAGTGGCCCGGCCAGGGATTGAACCCGATTCACCGTGGTGGGAGGCGAGCAGTCTAACCGCTCAGCAATTACGGCCCCACGTAATGCTAAAGGAAAATGAACACTGAACCGGTAGAATCACGCAGATCGTACATAGAGTTAACCCGTTCTAACCTAGTCTATTCAGTTCCTCACATGACGCCTGTCAAGGTAATGTTTGGTAAATAATGTATACGGTGAAACTTTATGATCAATGATGTTACCTATGAGTATGGGCAGTGATATTTCGCGAAAAGATTTCGAGACAAGATGCAGTCCAAATCACTGTAGGATCATCCAGCTTCTTTGATTGGATAAAAATATGTTCTGGCCCGTGTTAACCGTTTGGGCACGAATCACGAAGGTTCAGTGTCGGAGTTACTTAGTCAAAGACGGACATGGCACCAGCAGCCAATGGAGGTATAACAACAGCTGAGGTGTGTACATAGTATTGAAGTCTACTGTGTGCTCCGATTTTTACGCGAAAAGGTCACTGGCCGTAGCTATTAGTAACTTATTTGTCAACAGTGTATTACTGTTCTATGTTACCGGGAGAAGTAGCGCGGTAGTGAGCCAGCGGACTTGCATTCGGGAGGACACAGGTTCGATTCCTGGCCCAGACATCCTGGTTTCAGGTATCCACGGTTTTCCTAGATCAATCCAGGCAAATGCTGCGAGGATTTCTTAATACAGGCCCTGGTCGATTGTTTCCCCTGTTTCTGAAAAATGAGTATCCCCTCCTCTAAGACAATGTCGCCGTTCGGGAACACTCGAAACACATAATAAATAAATGTTACTGCAGCCAAACGCAAATCTTTGGGCTCATAAGCTGTGACGACGAAACAAGAGCTGTGTCGACATAAGAGAGCGCGAATCTTTCTTGTTTGCAAAGCCTGAAACGGTCTATTGGATTCGGTCATAGAAGTATGAATAAAATAAAATGTCTCTACTGCATAAAATGGCGTTTCTCTGTCTATACTTTCTGGTGCGAAACGTTCGTGTGACTAAGATGTTGGTAAAGTTAAGGATCTTGTCAACCCTCAGACGTTGCTCGAAGAGTAAACATCGGAAATGCACGTTGTTCGCTGACTAAGTATAATGAGGATTTATCATCAAAAGTAAAAATACTCTTGGAAACCATTTAACTACACAATTATAGGCTATAAAAAAACTTGATAATGATCGTAATTGTCAATTCTGCCAGTTTATTCCAAATAATAGACACTTTTGAAATGGTATACGTGAAAAAGGCACAAAATTGCTGAACAGCAAAGAAAATAAGTACCAAAGAAGATAAAAATGGCTATCATTAGAATGCTGTGTTTTCCATTACTCATGTCGTTATCTTCATGAGAAAACATCGTTACCCCAAACAATTGGTATTTTTTGGTATATAAAATATGTTTTTCTTTACAAAATTGTTAATAATAATTAGAAAAGTATGCTATTTAACCCAGATTAGAATAAAAATTGGCATTAAAACAAGTAGATATTGGATATACAATATTTCGCTGTAGGCCTACTGAGTCAACAAAAATATGTGCAACCATAAAACATATATATCACCTTCAGGTCTAGTTGACTCAGAAAGTTGACACTTGAGACAGTGCTGTTGTGTGGATGTCTATAAAAGCACACCTCGAGAATGCCGGACCCATTATGCGCAGTCATTCCTTGTAAAGCAAATCTGAACATGAAACTCGAAAGTACAAAACTTTCTTCTGCTGTAGTAACTTGCTTAACGAAATGTGAATCATCTTTCATAAGGTCGCAATCGAATGATCCAATACTCCGAACAACAGGTCTTGAGATGTATCGCCTCCTCCTATAATAGCGTGACCGCCCCATCAGTCTAGCTTAGAGCGTGGTACGGTGCAGGTCGTTGTATCATACTGCTGTGCATCACTCTTTAGGGAGCCATGGGGCGGTCACGCTATTATAGGAGGAGGCGATACATCTCAAGACCTGTTGTTCGGAGTATTGGATCATTCGATTGCGACCTTATGAAAGATGATTCACATTTCGTTAAGCAAGTTACTACAGCAGAAGAAAGTTTTGTACTTTCGAGTTTCATGTTCAGATTTGCTTTACAAGGAATGACTGCGCATAATGGGTCCGGCATTCTCGAGGTGTGCTTTTATAGACATCCACACAACAGCACTGTCTCAAGTGTCAACTTTATGAGTCAACTAGATTCAAGAGATATAATATGTTGGAAGACTTTCGCCATCAATGAACTAGTTGCTACATCTAATTCTGTTATTAGTATTGCATCGAACCCTGTATTGTATTCCCGTCGTTCTCTGAGCAGTCTGAAATATCTGAACAATTTATTTATACTTGCAATAAACAAACAATAATTATCTAACGGCGCACTATCCCAAACTTCACTAAGCGTTTTTTGGTAAAGAATGCAACATATCTATTAGCCACCGTTATAAAATTCATTAATATGATTTAATTCAGGTTTTCATGAACCACATATGCCGACGGATATATGTCGCAGTATCTATGCAACCTTCCACGCATACAGATTTTGTTAAACTACATTATTCATAACATTTCTGCAAAACGCTTCTCCTTCAGGCACGCAGACAATATATCCCATCGATTGAATTACGGTATCTTGTATTATTTTATATATTATATTATAACAAAAAATACAAATATAAAAACGTAATGATTATTATAGTAGGGTGCTCCGTGATGTAAATATGTGTTCCGAAATAATTTACGAGCTCAAATGACGCAATGGTTTTTTTATGGGCGCTTAACTTGTGTCTAACGTAATACTCGCCACCAGGCAAACAATTACTGCGCGTTCACCGACGTCAACAATATCCATTCACGTATGAGAGGTGCGTGCAGAAAATTCAGTAATTCAGATCCTAGCAAGGGGGCCGCGGTGACTGAGCGGTTAGCCTCCTCGCCTCCCACCAAGGCTGACTGGGTTCAATCCACGGCCGGATCACTCCCAGATTTTCGCATGTCGGCATTGTGCCGGGCGATGCCGCTGGTCGGCGGGTTTTCTCGGGGATCTCCCGTTTCCCCGCCCTTTTCTTCCGGCGCTGCTCCATACTCACCTCGATCACCCTCATCGGCTCTGAAGACCTCGATGTTAAGAGCCACCCAAATTTCTTCACTCTTCACAGATCCTAGCAAGGGAAACGTCAAAACACCGGCCACTGATTCCTTGTTATGTACAGCAACGACCATAAATACCCTTCATGTTCGATAAGTCCTCGATTAGGGACACGGCTCCTGGACGGGGTTATGTTGCATTGAACTACAGGACGTAACATCATGTAGACAAGGTCTTTGAAGAATTCGGACGACGGTGACATGTCATGAAATTGACAGTTCTAGAGGAGACAAGATTTCCAGGAAGGAGTTCTTCGCCAGGTCGATTTCAATATCCTACTTGCACATCTGCAGTTTTCCTTTCGTGGCCGCGCGTCTTCCTTAGAAGATAGTGTGTCATTCTACAGCTCCAAACTGAATCAATGTACTCCGACACTGAACGGCCGTGTATCGCGGGCAGACACCCGGCACGTATGACAGTAAACAAACCATTCAGTCGTGAGCTTAAGACTTTTAAAACGCACTTAGAAAGGAATTCTCTTTCGCGAAAATCGGGTGTCCTTTTCTTCATTGTTCTTTTTTTTTAACGGCCACTTCAATAGCCAGTCATAATGACGTTACTCCGACAGTGTTTGTCGGAGATTCGCAAGGTGTGCCATTCTCCTCATTACTCTGCGTGTCCGCTTTTAACGATGTGTGGAAAAATCACGGACACGCGTTGTTTTTAAAACATTTTTCATAACTTTCCGTGAACTCAGGTGCATAATACACACGTGAAAACAGTCTATTAGAAACACCAACATGTGTTCGTATAATACCGTATTTTCAGTAACAATTTTTTTTAACGAAATATCAAATGATTTTTTGTTGTATCTGTTACTGACTTATGTCGTATATAATGTAAAGTTGAAGTTTTCGTTTCCACCTTGCGTGGTCCTAAACTTTTGATGTGCACTGTACTGCCTGTCCAGCAGATGTGTCGTCCACTTTCCGCATGGTGCGGGGGCAACGCAGTCTTTCCTTATGGACCCGGAAAATTCGCGAGTCATTTCGACGGTAAATCCCAGCGTTTACACCACTTACACCCCCCCCCTCCCTCACCAAGCACATGTAAAAATTTCCCCGTGACACAAATGTATTCCAAACACTCTAAGGAAAGGAACACGCATTTTCCTGGCGTGTAGCAATCTGTCAAATTAAGGGGGAACCCGTGTCAGAGTTTGGTATTCATTGTCGTGACTGGAGATACAATATGAGACGTGCATTAATTTTATTTCGTTCATTCGTCCTTGAGACAAAAGCTTTTATAATTTTACAAAATAAATTTTAGATGTTTGTTGGTATTAAAACCAATAAAGTTATTTAATACTCCTTAAACAATTGTGTGGGTGGGTGGAATCGCACCACGCCCCAATACATATAGTATGCAACAATCTAAACCCAAATCACTGATACCATTCCATGTAATATTGGTCACTGAAAGTCAGCTAAGAAGCTGTCACAGACTGGCCGATCAGTAGATACCCGGAAATGACGCGGATTCGTTCAGAAAACAAGCTAGACTCCACAATACTTTGTGTACTCGAGCCTCAGGTGGTTGTTCATTGGCTGTAGCTCCATCTCAGCCCCAGAAAACGTAGCACGGGATTTGGCCTTGGTTTTCATTGCAGCTTCGTTGTTGGTCGATAGTCGTCCGAAAGGAGGGGGGTTTCAAAACAAACTGCGGTCCAACACACACACAAACTCAAAAAATGTACGCGTGGCTCAAGTTTAACTTGTCCTCGAATGAATTCGCAAATCACGGGCAACCTACACTGTTAAATATTTTTCCATCATTTAACGGAAAAGTTCCGACAGAAAAATTTCTTAAAAACACTCCGTCAAAATACAGCGCCAAACGAACAGAAATCGTTTCTCTGCGCGTTTTTTATTCTTCGGTAATAAATGCATATTGTTAGAAGCACCTGTTTTTCGCGAGAAACTTTCAGGAAAAGTTATGTTCCGAAACACTTCAATTCGTAACCTGAGGGGCCGTGGTGTATAGTGGTTAGATTACTCACCACCCACCAAGGTGAACCGGGTTCGATTCCCGGCGGGGTCACTCCCGTATGGATTATCGCATATGGGTATCGTGCCGATTTTCGGCGGGTTTTCTCGGGGATCTCCAGTTTCCACCACCCTTGAATTCCGGCGCTGATCCATACTCACCTCCCTTCAGCATCATCTACTCTCAAGACCTCGATTTTAATAGACGCCCAAATCTCTTTCCACTCCACTCCCCTTTTCATATGGGGTTTATTTTCGTTTCACCGCAGCTAATCTCTCAGATTATATCTTTGAAAATAAGAGATGTCAGGACATAGGCATATTTTAAGAGACATTTCTAAGTTCACAATATTTTACCAATTTTATTTTTGTTGTATCTCAAAACGTTATAACTAATAGCTTATTGTTAGGCCTGTGGAAATTTAGCACTTCCTTTTCGGAACAAGCTAGAATTCTAAAAACTATAGATATGTGTTGCCTTTGGGATTGATCCACCCATTATTTGACACCTCCTTGAGAACACTGAGCCAAAAATAATCTTGTAGCAAAACGAAAGCCAAACGATCGCCGTCGATTTTGACAGCAAGCAACCAATCAGAAGTTGTAATATGTAGTTTCGTATGTAAAGAGTGTGAAGTACATCTTAATGGTAAATGAAGTCGCGTATTTTTCACGTTTATGCACATTATTAATACTTTTTCATTCTCACATGAGAAAATAAAGAATTTTCGTGAGTGCATTCTGTTTCCAGGAAATCTGTAAAGTAGTTCTGTATGTAATAATAGTGTATGTATTTTAACCCCTGAACCTATTCTGAGTATATTCGTCCACGTCTCACATGTTTGGTATTGGAAAGGGCTTATTAACGTCCTCGGGTGTAATGTCTGAAAGCTTATCAGGGGACGGCTTACTAACTAACCTATGGTCTAAACTTTAACTAATACTCATAACTTGCCTAGGATTCGAACCCAGAACCCGCACTGCAGTCTCACATGTTGGAGAACAGGAGAAATCGCAGCCGGTGCTGTGCAAGTACGAAATCTTGCACTAAAACGGGCATCGTCTTTCCTTGGACAACGCCATTGGTTGCTCCTGACACACAAACTGTTTACAAATGGTTGCTTTTTGTGCCGGAATCTACTGAAACACTTTCTATATGTTCCAAATATGCAGTTATTATTGGGAATTTGTAAGTGATTTTCACACAATATATATATATATTTTTTTTTTTTTCTTTTGCAACACCTAGAATGGAGAATTAATATGTAGACCTTTGCAAAGAAGTTAACCAGTTCGATCACGAATTAATTTGAGAGCTGAAGTGTTGCAAACGTGAAATAGTTTGTTCTACACTGTACTTGCGCACAGCGCACTTTATGCAACCAGCGAACGACTCGCTGCGTGCTCGATGACGTCACCATCAGCCATTCATAAACTAGAGGCGTGGTAACGTTCACCAATCATAATGAAAGTCGCGAAGACTCTCAAAGACATTGCGTACTGATTCCTCTCTCTGTACAGCACTTGTCAAAAGTTTAAGACCATTAGTAAATTTGCTATAATAATTTTCTGGTTTAAAACATTTTATGAATACACTTGGAAGAGAAAAAAAATGAGGACCCTTTTAAATTAAGAAACAAATTTTTCATTTTATTTTTAATTGAACTGACATTGCAAGGAAAAGTGGCTATGAAATCACAGAATTGGAAAACGTAATATATTTTGTACCACTTGAGATAGCGATATGAGGTTTCCAGCGTTAGTTCTCTTTCAATCTAAAAAAATTACATTTCATATTTATAACTGGGAAATCGTAAATTAACCACTAATTGCCATCCACGTTGAGACACACGGTTGCTATGGAAGTTTCGTGCCGTTGTTGTGTATAAAATGGGAGAAAGTGTATTACCGATCATGAAGTGGCATTTGTTGGAATGAGGACGTGTAACAAAACAAAACACAACGAGAAATTGCCGCATTTTTGGGCATTTCTATGACATGTGATTCAAACACAATAAAACTTTTTTGAAGTCAGTTGCATAATGCAAACTTTAGAACCATATGTTAAATTCATCAACAAGTGTTCGTAGGATACCTAGTTCTCAGTAAAGTTTTTTTAAAGAAGTATCAAATGAAGCCACATAGTTTTCTTGTTTCCATTATTGATTCATGTCCTATATCATGTAAAGTTTTAGTTTTACTTTACATCTTGCGTGGTCCTAAACTTTTGATACGTACTGTACAGTACTTGCCTTAAATATCATTCATGTGCAACATGTCCTCGATCGTGGCCGCGGGGACTGAACGGTTTAATATGAAACCTGAACAGTGAGTTAATAACAGGTATAGGCTGTTCAAGGTAAAGTGAGCACTTTTGAAATCAACCATTGAAAAAAGTCACCGCCCCGACCTGCAAGTATTTTAGCGGGCACACTGACTGGCAAGCGCCCAGTAAAGTTGGTAACGATGGAGGGAAAGTAGATCCATACTTTACTGAATAATTAAAAGTGTTAGGTAAGAATTTGTATATACTCGAATTATTTATTGTGCTTTCTGACATTTTTTAATACGCAAGTGTAAGAATGAGAACATTTGTAGAACATTGACTTTTCCAATAATTTCACAGTTTCACTTGACCGACGCATTAAAAAGGTGACCAGGCCCTTGGCAATGCTAATTTTACATATGGCGGAGGGATACACAGTGTGCATACAAGTAGAGCCTAAGCAGGGCTTTCAAAAGTGCTCAGTTTACCGCGAACAGCATTTATATAAACAGAAGATGACAAGGATACCACGATGGGAGGTTCTTCGGCTCTGTATGCTCGGCTGTTCTGTGCGGGTAAGGGTGTGCGAGTGGGTGGGAAGTGGTTAGGGAGAGGGGGGCCGCCACCCCCTCAGCGGGGGAGACGTGGAAGCAACCAGCTGAGAACCTGTTCTCGCCGAGTACTGTTGCAACGTGCGGGCCGGGTGAAAGCTCTGTACTTGGCCGTGTGGTAACATTGTCATGTCGTCCGCCGCCGATAGCTTTTTAATAATCAGGCCGAGAGCGAGCACTTTTCCCGAGCCGCCACAGCCTAGCGGCCACACAATATAGTCCATTTACGGTTACTTCACACTTTCCTGAAGCCCTACTCGAGGGAGTGAGGGAAGAGATTTAGGCGGCTTATTAACACCGAGATCTTGAGAGCCGATACCCTTCTAAAGTTCCACTTCCAGGATATTCGTCCGCCTCGTGCATACAAAGCTTGACCGAGTATAGAAAATTACACCAAAGGGACAAATCACCACATATTGCTTACTCAGTGTAATAACATTTTGCATAAGAACTATTTATTGCGAGGCATTACCAACACACCCATATTGTTCCCGAATGTATTAATATTAATTATAAGTGAAATATCATGATTTATAGTTAACAATAAATAAAAAATGTAATTGCACCAAAAAAGATACTTTTATATTAAAACACAGGTATAAAACGCTTCTAATACATTACATATTTACGAAACAACCACACACATCGTACGTGGGGTGATTTTTTAAAGGTTTGATTCAAAAATGTGAAGCAACCGCGAATAGACTATACTCAGTAGACCGGACATATTTTCTGTATATTCTCTGTTTGTGTCTTTATTTGTATATCAGCAAGTAAATACCATGGATATATACGACGTTTTTGCCAGAAAAGATTAAAAAAACCAGCCGTCTATGCCATCCGGTTTTACATGAATTATATTAAGTGTATTCAAAGAGAGAATAAAATAGTGGGAATTCTAAAACAAATACTGTAGCATTTCTAGAGCTCACCTTCACAGTTTCCTCAAGGGTTCCGCCTTACTGGCACTTGAACTGCGCTGCAGAGTGTACCAAGTCCTAAAAAACTATTAAACGCCCCCCCCCCCCNAAGACATCATACCCCAGGCGAGGACGGAATGGTACCTTTAAGTTACCACGCAGGCTGTAAATATTATTTTGGAGAACTATAATATAGTTAAAAAAACTGCTTTTCTAGACTACCGTATTTTAAAACATACTAGCCAGACGCGAGCCAAACTACGATAGGAGCCTGTATTGAACATTGCTACAGAATTGTCAACAATAAAATGATAGGTTAGCAGCTGAAAGTGCCGTAGGTAGATGCAGCACTACGAGAACACTGCACGCCAGTTCAGAGCCCTGCGCGTAGCGGCGATGGCGTACTTGGAGCGCGTGCCAGTGTAGTCCTTATAGCTCCCGCGCTTCTCTGCCAACAAAGGAGATAAACGATGCAGGCAGGCGATCCCCTTAAGGCGCGGCTTCACCTATTATCCATACAATTGTCGTTTTTATGTCATAATTTCAGTTTCAGAGGTATTATTGGAAATAATTGATTGTTTGCTAAATATGTCATGCGCTACAAGAGTTTCGTACTTCTGTCAACATAAACTTATCTTATGTTTGGTTCCATTAAACTTTTATTAATTGTTTCTAAAAATTTGAAATTTAAATAATAATTAGTATGAATAAAAAAATTGAAAAAAAAAACCGCTGTTTTGGTACTGCTTGGTTATAATAGTAGTTATAATGCTAAATAATATTAAATTGAGTGCGCATAAAAGTGATGCGTTGTCCTTATAATGTAATTTTCTAGACTATGTTAAGCTTTGTTTACACGAGGAGAAAGGGTAGTTTGAAAGTAGAACTCAAACAGGGCTTCAGTAGAGTTGGAAGTAACAATGAATCTATTTTAACTGCGCGGAATAATATTGCACATTGAGCATTGTAGGATTCAGTACATACCAAAAATGCTCTTTCTGTAAGTTATGTACACTCCGGATTTTCCCAAGTGGAAATCGTGTCGGACGAAGCCACTGGTCGGCGGGTTTTCTTGGGGATATCCCATTTCCCCCGCCCCTTTTATTCCGGCGCTGCTCCATACTCACGTCACTTCACCCTCATCGACTCTCAAAACCTCGATGTTAGGAGCCACCCAAACCTCTCCACTTTTCACCACATACCGAAACATAGTGGACTCAAACATAGTCGTGTCTAGATAAAGAATGTGCATATTAAGAACCTCTGTTCACCCATTTATAATACAGTGTGCCAAAACCTGTGTTATATAAAACTAATAATATTTCATAAAGATTAAAACATTTTTTGTAAAATGATTCTTCTTATATATGATAACTCTTATCCCGTAACGTATGGTAAAGTGTTGCAAGGTAATCTGGTGCTTGCTCACTACTATACCTTCTGGGTGCACGCAGCAGGAGCCAGTAACCACAGTGCAGCCGAGGTGCATCCCGACCACTCACAAGCGAGCAGCAAGGGACTCATTACACACGTCCTGTGGCGTGTGGTGAAGTGTTGCAAGGTAAGCTGGTGCTTGCTCACTGCTATACCTTCTGGGTGCACGCAGCAGGAGCCAGTAACCACAGTGCAGCCGAGGTGCATCCCGACCACTCACAAGCGAGCAGCAAGGGACTCATTACACACGTCCTGTGGCGTCAGATGCCGAGCTACGTTTTACTGGTGGAAGTGTAAACTAGCAAGCGACAGGGTACAGCAAACAGCTAACGCCACCTTACCTTGCAACATTTCACTACACGCCACTGCCCTGAGCCCCCAAAAAACAGACATTCTATATTATTTAATTATAATGCTTCTTGATGATTAGTTCTAAAATTCATGGATAAATTATCTGAAGATTTTATAACTAGTGTATACATAAAATCCTGGTTGAGTAGAGTATATTCATTGATTTCATAAATATTTTACGAAATTATATGAATTAATTTGTTATGATGTTTCAAAACTTAAATAATTATTCTGACTTTTAGCATTTGGAAATATGTTGGCTAAATGTACTTTTGTATTACACCATGCAATTTATTTAATTATGTGACAACCACTTTCATCTTAGTTTTATTGTATATTATTTTCCTTATTATATTATCTTTACCTTCGCATTTTATCTATCGTTGTACCACTAACTCCTGGCGCACATAACAGCAAAATGGCGTCATTACCATCCAGCACCTAGTGAACTGCTTGCCTGCCGGCAGCCCATCCAATAGAGAACCTTTCATAACACGCAGTAGCAAATCAGACACATACTCCATTGCCAGAGCATGGGGTAGCCAATCAGCGAATGGGTACGCCCACATCAAAGTAACCGTCAGGCGATTTCTATTCTAATTACTTACTTGTTCTGTGATGGTAGTAGGGCGCAAAATGATATATTGAAAACAGAGCATTCATAGTAGATTTATTTAACATGCAGAGATTATAAAATAACGTTAAGCTAGGTTAGGTGTGATTCAGTACAGTTCCTGGGGTGCGTTGCAGAAATTGCTCTTTGTATGTAAATCGTTTCAACGCATATTTCACGAGCTCATTGTTCCGTTCTCTCTTCATAAATAATCATTGCGCTCGAAGAGTCATAAATAATCATTGCGCTGGAAGTGTCAGTTGTTCGACTACTTTCTTTCGGAAAAGAGGCTAATGAAATCATGGAATAAAGGTGAGGTCGACAGATTTTTCGTGTTCTACTCGTGCACTCAACGGTGAAACGACCATCACAATACTAGCTATTAAGTGATGAAATAATGAAGAAGACGTTTGTTTGCAGATATATCAGTAATTTTACTATTTATATAGTCCGCCTAAAGTGAACAACCCTCAAAATTTCCGGAGCGGTTGCAGATCACGAAATACTATTTTCGCTAAATGAAATTACGTACGGGGGCAAGTAATTTGCCGCAAAGTGACTATTCGCAACACGTGTACGGATATAAAGAATTAAACCACATATGATTTTTCCTGTGGAAAGATACATCTATTTCAACGGCATCTGAAAGTACGTGCAAAGAGGAATTCAGTGATATGGCGTATGCAATGGAAAGTAACACAGAAACGTCAAGAAATAATGTGAAAATATGATTAGGCTAAGTGGGCTGGTAGCATGGGGCAGTGGACCTGTACTCACAGCTGTTAGCAAGCAACACGCGCCGTGACTCAACCAGGCGGGACAGCTTCATTATAGCAGCATAGCGCTTACCTTAATGGGGCAAGGGGCACGGAATGCGATATTGGACAAAGGAGAGCACCGAAGCTGAGGGAAGACGGGCAATGTGAGTTAAAGTCTGATATGAATACATTATATTTTATTCAGATATCCACGAAATTCAGGCTATTTGGTTCCTATTCATTAACTGTACTGAGTAGCGAGTTCGTAGAGATGCACAACAAAAATAGAACAAACCAACCTAACGAAAAATGCGATCGCATCCGCATGCACAGTACAAAAGGGCACGATTATGGTTGAAACGCTTCAAATTAAGTCTTTCCACAACGTGTGCTCGATGTGTTTACCATCCTCAGCAATACACATCTGTAAACGCACATGTAGCTAGCGACGAGCGGCCTGAAGTGTTTCTGGCGTAATGCCTCTGCAAGCTGCCACAATGCTTTCCTGCACGTCTTCTGGCGTCGTAGGAACCGTGTTGTACACCCCATATTTCAGTGTTCCCCGCAGGAAAAAAAATCGAGAGGTGTGAGGTCAAGGGAGTGAGCTGGCCATCTTACAAAACCACCACGCCATAAGCACCAATTGGGAAATGTTTCATTTAACACACGGCTCGCCCCAAAAACAACATGCGCAGGAGAACCATCACGCTGAAACCACACATCACGGTGTATGTCAAGCGGTATGTCTTCCAGAAGTGCCGGTAAGGTCTCTCTGAGGAAATGGGCGTACGTTAAGCCGGTCATTGTCCCTTGAATGAAGTATGATTCCTATGGCATTGTACCAATGAATCCGCACCACATGTTCACTTTCCACTGTCGCTGGTGCTCCACATACCAGACCCAACGCGGATTGTCCGTCGCCCAGTGGTGCATATTTCGTAAACTTAAGCGACCATGGTTTGTAAAGGTCACTTCATCGGTAAATAGTACGTTCTTCAGAAAATTGCTAGCATCCCTTACAGTCATCAGAACAAACTTACAAAACTGAACACGCTGCTGGAAATCACACTAATGCCAATGTATCTGGAATGTTCTCGCGTACCCAAGGGGGGGNTGTTCCAACATATCGTGTTGATGCTTTTCGCCCATAGCATTCTTTCGTGGGACTCATATTGTGGAATTCCAATCACCTCGTGAAAAGTCGTTCGTCTACTTTCTTTGTATCACTTGCCGTGAGATGGGCGTCCGATTAGGATACCTTTCACCATACAGTTGGACGGCTTGCTTGGCATTTCTGCCACACTTACAGTAAATAAGTAGAGCGTCCAGTTTTTCCTTATTCGTGAACTTCATTCCGTAAGTATCGCCACATACTGCAATACCACTTACCATAGCACATTACGGGGACTGGTGCTGCGCTGCTATAAGTAAGCGGTCCCGCCAGGATGAGTCACGGTGCATATTACTTGCTTACAGCTGTGAGTACAGGTCCACTGCCCCATGCTACTGGCCCACCTAACTTCATCATATTTGCAGTTTATTTCTTGGCGTTTCTGTGTTACATTCCATAGCATATGCTACATCACCGAATTCCTCTTTGCACGCACTTTCAGATGACTTTGAAATATACGTAAGTTTCCACGGGAAAAGTCATATCTAGTTTAATTATTTCTGTCCATAAACGTGTTACGGATAGTCACTTGGTGGCAAATTGCTTGCCCTCATACGTAATTTCATTTAGCGTAAACCTCATTTCGTGATCTGCAACCATTCCGGAAATTTTGGGGGTGTCCACATTAGGCGGACCAACCTGTATGTATAATAATAATTACATATATATGTGCATATAAGTATATGTACTGTAAATGCCGGTGTATGTATGTAAACATATATATATATATATATATATATATATAAACGTATTTATATACAATTACATGCAATATAGAGCATGTAAGTATTATAATTGCATTAGAACTCATTCTGAAAAGTGTGCGGAACAGCCATGAAAGAGTGCGCGGTACAATGTAATAGCCAGTGCAATTCACCAACTTCCCATTGCACGTATTTATATAAACCAAATTAAAATTTCGAATCCCATCTGCTGGTAATTGGTAGTGGCATTCTTATTTATTACTTTAATTATCTCGGGTTTTTGCGAGTCTGATTTCCGCGATGACTTCACGCAGGCGAGACTTCAATGTCCCATTTGCATTACTGCAGTTTTAATTAGGTTACGGGCCGCGGGTGTTCGTCATATGACAGTGTGGTGTTTGAACGTCCCAATCAGAATTAAGATTGTCCGGCACTGAACGTATGTGATTCGCGGGCCAGCACCCAAGGCGTGCAGCATTTGAAACCACGCAACTGTCAAAGCGGTCATGAGCAAATGGGGTTTCGAAACACAACTAGACAGGAGCTCTTTTCGCGGAAAATCGACTGTACTCACGGATAACGCAGTATTGACGAAGCGTATATTTTTGCAGGGAAATCACGTCACGGCAGTAGCAGAGTAGCCAGAATCTAATTGAGCCAGTGAAACGAGGAAATAGCTTCTCACACGAGCCGCAGTCAGCAACGACAGATAAGTTGCATGGTGCGTTGAATCATGACAAGCTTTACACCGTTTCCCTGAAATGTCTTTCTCGTTTTATTGGTGGTGACCGCGAAGGATTTTCATCAGTTAATCGTGTTGGCGAGGAAAAAAATTTGTCCTTTTTATATTTGTACCACATACATAGTGACACCCGATTTACGCAAAAAAAAATTCCTCGCACGCTGAAATTCAATAACCTATGTGCACATCAGCAGGTATATCTTGCGTATTTATCTCTGTGAGAAGACATTTACCTTCTTCGAGTGACCTATCAGAATTAAATTGCTCCAATACTGTAAGTATATCTGTGATTTGCGGGCAGACACCTAAAACGCTTAACACGCGAAACATCCAAATACAAATGTGGGTATGAGCTTAATGGGTATCAAATACGACTGGTCATGATATATTTTCGCGAAAATCGAGTATCTCTAGACATACAGTTCGACTTGTTGACATTATATATGACTATTTTTCCCCTTAGATAAAAATTTTTTTGAGTGCATGTTGCAACATGACTTGTCAAAGTCCGAAGTTTACGGTGTTTTAACGTCCAAATACAATACACCAAACCATTTGCAGAAAATTTAACGAGGGTGACTTATAGGTATTGCATTTATTAATTCTAAGGAATGCCTACCAAAATCATTTAGGGGAAACCAGAAATAATAAATTCGCAAGAATTGTCTTATTAGTTTTAGCAAATTTTCTTTAAATTGCAACTACGTTTCTATGCACAATTTTAAGGACGTCTTGAAGTATCTCGTTGCATATTCTTTCAGAATGAATAATCTCATTTATGGTCGTAAGTTATTTTTCATTATCTGTACATTTTTAAAGAAGTACAGTTGTGATATTGACACGTATTTACGCGAAAACTATGGACTGAATATTTTTGGCGAGGAAAGTGTAATCGCTTGCAATGTCTGAAAGCGGAACATCATATGATACAAATATAAAGCAAGAAATATTTTCGAGGTCAACGACCTTAACCAATTCAGACTTATTGTACAGAATTGTGTACATAAGGCAGAGGAAGGTTATTTCTGGCTGGTATTGAACACTGCGAGGCCCAATGCCCAATGATCTTCACTGTGGTAATTTATTTGTAGGGACGTGCGAAATTCGCTTTATTACTTGGTACCTGGCTTAACTTAACGGTACTAGTATACGAGTATACTCGATCCGGGGTAATTTCTCAATTGGCTGCTACATATATGTGAAGCCCCGTCCTTTCTGACTGACTACGCGTGATTGGAGCATACAATTGAGAAGTGTTAGTTCATTGGTGCTGAGTTACCTGAGACGTGTCTAATAGAGAATGGCCCAATCCAGACGTAAAGCAGAAGTACAAGTGTTTTAAGTTTAACGTGTCCCGAAATAATAACGCGAATTTCGCAGGTATTTACTGATGTGTAAACTGTGTAACTGATTATGCTATTAGTGGTTTGTATGTAATACAAATACAAGTCACTAACAACATATATATATATATATATATATATATATATATATATAGGTGAGCACAATGCCTACAGCACGTTGGTTGTGATAACGAAACACTCGTTGTGTCGACTTCACTACAGAACGCATAAAAATGTATTATATTTGCAACACCTAAAACCACAATATAATATGGGCCTAAAATAGTAAAAAGTGCCTGAAGAATCTCGAGTGTGCCGCGGTTTCTGTTCCAATGAAGTTCGTTGGGGTCACTGATTTCAAGACTTTGCATTCTCTTCACATATACTGGCATTCAAGACAAGGTAGAATTTGGTCTCTTGTATAAACCGTCGTAGAAACGACGTTTCTGCTGATCCCTGCTTTACCATTTACCAGCGTCCTATTTGTTCGTATCACATTCGACACGCTTACTACACCGAATAATATTTATTACTGGTTGGCTGTCAGCCAATGGAGTGCCGATTTGTTTGTTTCCCTATCAAATATCCATTCATATGTAACATGCAATAAAATCTACATTGTCTATAATTTCAGGTTTTGTAATATTATTAATTTTATTCACAATAACGTGTGTCCATGGACTATACAATTTTTTTAAGACCTTGGCTAACACTAACTAAACACTGAAACTACGTCTTTGCGAATTTAGTTTTCAGTGGTAGATATACATATTTTCCTTTTCATTGTAGCCCGAGTTTCAATCCGGCTTAATGCTCCAAGTGTTTAGATCAAGGACACACTCGTGTCTCTTCACCCCACGCAGAAGTGGAAATTCAGCTTGCCCTGAGAGCACTGGAGAAGGATTTATTGGCCAAAGCGGAGTTTCAGGATTGTGTCTGGATCCAATGTGGATGTCGGAAAGGAGGACCAATTATGGTGTAAGAAATTGAAAGATTTCCAAGGAAGATGTGTTCGTTTGTTTAAGTATCATTATTTACAAGTCATAGCTGCAGATCCTGGTTGTGATTGTTCAAATTGGTTTTTTCTGTAAACGAAATAATTCTGCTGATTCTGATGTGAAGCATTTTAATCAATTTACAATGAGAAACCTAATTGTATTATTGTAATCGTATGTGGATACGACATTACCCTAATTATACGATGACTGCAGATTTAACTGTAGCATTTATTTAAACTGGGTTCTTTGATGAAATGTAAGCAAAAGCCTTTTATATCAATTGATAATAATTATCAATCTTATTGAAATTAACTTTTTTACCTCAAATGGCTACTTCAATAAATAATTTAAAAATATATAAAACATATGTTATAATGTCGTTATAAAAATATTCGTGAAAAATTTGCGAGTTCAAAGAGCTTTGCTTTGGACCTCTTAGTCTTATGCACAATAAAACGTGTTACAGCTGCTAATTGGTTGCTTGCTGTCAGAGTGTAAGGCTATGATTTGGCTTGCTTTTGTTGCAAGATTTTTATTCGTCCACTGCTCTACAAGAGGGGTCAATGAGTGAACCAATCGCAAAATTAACACATGTCTACAAGTATTAGAATAAATCCATTACATTCTTTAGCATATCTAATTTAACATCAAATGAAAATTAACAAATTGAAAGTGAATAATTGGAAATCAATTTTTAAAGAATGTACATACTTTGCACGTCTTCAGTGTTTACAATAAATTGTACCTATGTCCAATTGTAGCTATAACCATAGCAAGTTATAATTGTATGTAACTCTTTCCCGAAAGTATTGTTACATTTTATCTGAAAATTACACTTATTAATATTCCACATAATATGATTTAAATTATTTCAAAACTATATCTTTACATGAAAGTATTAAAGCATTTTGTAAATTTTTTTACCTCTTCACATTATTTTAATTACTGCGCCGACGAAAAATGTGGTTTCTGGAGCCAAAACAATGTTAATTAAGGGACAGGAATGATGGGGTTGTTGTTATCGTCTAAAGTACAGGATGAGTATAAAAGAATACCCCAACTTTGAAGGTCTATAATATCAAAACAAAACAACCTACAACCTTGATTGCCCAATAAAATTAACCGTGGAACTGTGAAGTTTGTTACTATATCTTCATAAGTGTTCAATGTGACAACCACGAGCGCCCCGAACGACATCTTCGCGATAATAAAACTCTTTCCAGACTCTTGTCAGTTTTATCCGGTGTTACTGTTTGGATGGCGTCCGTAATTCTCGTTTAGAGATCGTCAGTGTTAGCCGGCAAAGGTGGACGAAACACTTGATTCTTTATGTATCCCGATAGAAAAAAACGCACGGGGTAAGATTCGGGCTTCTTGGAGGCCAGGGATGAAGAGCCTGGTCACCAGCTGCACCTCGACCAATCCAACGTTGCGGCAACGTCTCGTTCAGGTATCCGCGAGCAGCTAGGTGCAAATGGGGTGGGGCACCATCCTGCTGAAAAATGAATTCCCCCACCGCCTCTTATAACTGAGGAAACAACCACTCTGTAAGCATGTCCAAATAAGGGATTCCAGTAACAGCGGGCTCGTGAATAAAGAAAGGGCCGAAAACAGTGTCTTTGGATACAGCGCAAAACACGTCCACTTTGGGGGAAGCACGCTAGTGTTGGGTGGTTTCATGTGGAGGCTCCTGACCTCATATACGCACGTTGTGCCGGTTCACCTTACTATTTGTATGAAACGTCGCTTCATCGCTAAAAACTAGCTTAGACATGAAAGCATGTCTACCTCGTTCTGGGCAAGAACGAACGCGCAGAAATCACGTCTCAGTTCTTTATCCCCTTAGGTAAGAGCCCGTACAAGCTGTAACCTCTAAGATTTGAACAGCAATCGCTTTCGTAACACTGTCCATACCGTCGATTGAGGGATTTGCATTTCCCGGCTAGCTTGTCGAGTTGATTTTCTGGGACTGCGAACGAGCGCTTGTTGGATCCGATGCACATTATTTAGCATTTGCAAAGGTTCTTGTACCACGGGACTGACGAAACAAACAAACGATACTCCATATATCGGGAGGACGATGTCCGTATTTGCGACGGAATTCACGTTGAGCAGTCGTAATCGATTCACATTAAGCAAACTGAATAACACAGAACGCCTTCTGTTGTTTCGTCGCCATCGTGATTCGGACTAACAGACAATACACTCATAGTGCGACGACAGTCGCTCCCAGTGTCATTTCTCGGCACATAAAGGAAACATCAGACTGCCCCCCTTCACATTGACGTGTCGAATGCGAGCTCGCTATCCCCTCACCCCCTCAAGCCGAGTGTTACGAACGCCATCCAAACCGTAACACCGGACATGCTGACAAGAGCGTGGAACGAGTTTGATTATCGCGTAGATGTCGTTCGGGCCGCTCATGGTGGTAATATTGAACATTTATGAATGTATGATAAACAAACTTCACCGTTCCACGATTCATTTGATTGGTCAATCAAGGCTGTAGGTTGTTTAGTTTTGGTATTATAGACCTTCAAATTTGGGGTATGCTTTTATACTGAACCTGTATTGTTACAATTGAATAAATTATTCCAAATGAAGTTTCCATTTTGCTGTTTTGCCGTTGTATCTGTAACTACTCATAAAGTTCAAACAAAAAGAACACTGACCCAGCTATTATAAAAAAATATTTACCAAAAAAATTATTTTTTTCTATTTTTCCTGCTTCAACTAACAAAATATTGCGATACTAGTGTTGAAATTAAGTTGTTGTTACCATGAAAACCGTTACATAGACATCATTCCATTTTGTGTTACAATTTTACACCAGACTAGGTGGCATTGAATTGTTTGTCAGTTCTAAGGGTTTTATTGTACCTCCACTCATAAGACACGCACTCAAAGAATATGAAACAACAGAAAACATTTAACAGCCAGGTGGCTTCAGTTTGTGTGGCCGAGTGAAATAGGAGACCGAGTGCTGGGTGTGACAGCATAAAACGAACAACAAATCTCTGCTAGAGTATGCAAATATCAGTGAAGTCTCTCATAGTAGTTCACTATAACGCAAAATTGTAGATTTTCAAGTGATTTACTATTCTGCCTTCATTTCTCTATTGAGTTTTTTAGTAATGGAAATATGTTTGCAGTCAGCTCCATTCAAAAATCTTATCTTCGTTTATCTAGTATTGATGGTAATTTTGTCTAAATATTTATAAGATATTACTAGATATGTGGAATTCATGCAGATTATTCGGGTTCAAGCCATAATTTACTCGTTTTCTTGCAGGTTCGTTACTCACAGCTACAGTGAGCCGGTCTAACAAAGTGTGATTCTATAGGAAAAAAAACTTAAATATGCATATAGTTGAAATATTTGTTGTCCCCAAATGGATTCGCCTAATCTCGGGGTCTCTAATTATTACTATATTGATAACAGGAAAATGTCACAATAATAAACCAACGAAACTCAATAAAAATATGCATATTTTTTTAAAATTCCAATGGCAAAATCAGTCAAGAAGTAGTGAAGCAACACAACGGGAGGTTTGATACCATAATGTCGTATATGGAGGTGAAGACTTGATCTTCAACTTAGTCGGAAACAAAAGCGATATGTCATGAATATTTATTGATATTTTTTTAAAATGTAAAATGACTTTAATTGTTTTATTATTAGTTCAAGTTCAAATTACATATAAAACGGTGGATCTGCCACTCTAATATGTATGTACGATTGGCATTTGTATAACTATTATCCTACTTTCGGGAATTTACTGCACTCAACTCGGCGAATAATCGATCATCTGACAGCCTGTAGAATTCCTGGGTTCAAACCTTGTACTAGAGCTAGTCTGTATCCATGTAGAGTATCTCGAGGTCGTAGACACAGCAGGCCTTCATCCCATCATACGTGGAAGTCGAAGACGTGCTCTTCTTATTTTTCTCAGATTATAAAATTTTTTATTAAAAGATTTTTTTCTGGTATGGGATACGAACCCTTGGTAAGCATAGACAAATCACCTTACTACAACAATATAAGGCAGTGATGGAGCATCTGTGCTTTCTATGAAATCTAACATGTTTATAGGAGGGAGTTGCATGGATTTTCTCAATTTGCTCCATTATTTTTGTTATTAGAAATATGTGGTTGGGGACACTCAATTTTCATTAAAATATTTCATGGCCATTTATATTTCAAAACAATTTAGCTCATATACACATCCGAAATTGGATGACTTAGGTGTTATGCATCTTATTTGTCTGCCTTCAATAACAGACATGCAGTAACGGAGTAACCTAATTATCATTGGACATTCAAGTAAAAAAATTTCTCCTAACAAAAGCATTTGACCAACAAGCAACGGAAAACTGATGATAAGCCAGTAGAGTTTTGAAATCTTGCGAGCTTGAAAATTTTTGCTCGAGAATCGGGTGTCCATATGTATGTTGAAACGTCCTCTGAGAGCAAAAGAGAGCAACCTTGCTACAGCAGTATTGGAATTTTTTTTGTATTGTTCGCGATTTGTTTCGCGAAGTGTTTCTAGAGGTGGAGACAAGCTTGATGGGCATCGTAAACGTCGGTAAGGATGCCATAAATTCGAGTCCATTCACAGGGAGCCAGAGCATCGGTTGCGGCCATGCTTTCGCCAAGTAACAGCGTAGTCAATCATCATCAGTATTGTGCTGCATGGCAGAAACATATCTGCGGACACCTTCAATGTCTAGTGGTCCTCGCATCTGCGAAACATTTTCGAGGATCTAACTTTTCTGAAATTCCTTGAGATTTCCATGTCCACAGCAGGATTCGAAACCTTCGAGAGGTAAGTAAAAGTATCTTGCTAGATCAACAGTAGTTGGCGTTGGAATGAAAGTCACTACTACAAAACTAGGACGTTTACTCAGTGGTCTACGAATTTTTTATATTAAAATGTGTGGTGATTTTCTGTGTTTTTTCTTTGAATCGAATTCTGCAGTCACTTGATAGCTTTGCCGGTTTTTTTTTCTGAGATTATGGAGAAGTGATTTCCACAACAGCATCGACCAAGCAGCATATGCAAGTAGCATTGCTATAGATATTTCCAATTGTCAATTCGCAATATGACTAACACTGTGGTTCTCTATGTGCTTTGCAACATTTCATTAAACTTACGGCGTGCTTCACGACTTGAGCTGACTGTGCTTGCTATTAAGACTTTTTATGTGTTTTTTGTATGGACATTTTTACGATTAAAAGAAATGTCTGATGGGGGATTTCAACCTGCATTCAATCTTCGGGAATCACTGTACACACAATTGCTCCTTAGAACTCTCAGAATATTCGGAAGACCAGTGTAACCAGCCCAAAGAATAACTGAACTACTGAATACAACTTGTCTTCGCTCTGTAGCCTTCATGCTGCGTCGTAAGAAGCGATTGGTTTGATTGATTTATAATTGTTATTGACGTGAAGAAGTACAGACAATGACGGGAATAACAAGACAATACAATAATTCACAGACGAAACACCAGCCAAATAACAGGCTCTTCTTTTGTATATGAAGTAAATTGGCAAAGCCAATGACAGGGAGTGAACAACTTGAGTAGTGGCATAGAAATAATGTGAGTAAATTAACCATAACCTCAGAACTGATGGAAAAAAACTCTACAAAGGACACACTCAAAACTAACGAAAGAAACGATACTAACAAAGTAATAAGAAATTGCATGAAGTGATTTGCGAAATACTTCACAAAATGCTTCGAGGCTCCCGTCTTGCTTCGCGATATAGGTCACGATGAGCTCGCGTCATATTTTNGAAATACTTCACAAAATGCTTCGAGGCTCCCGTCTTGCTTCGCGATATAGGTCACGATGAGCTCGCGTCATATTTTGGCATTCATAACGTACTTTGTGGTACGACTCGCAAGAATGGCGTGTTTCGCAAAGTTTCTCACAATGTTTCTTTGTTCACGAATTTCCCATGATGTGATCTACAGCCAGAAATGCGTTATCGAGGCTCACTACTTGCTTCATGACGCGATTCAAAGTTACCTTCGCGATTTGATTTTCTTTGTGTGGTTTTATTCTCGAAAGTTTTCACGAAGAGCTTTGCTATATGTTTCAATCATCGCGACTTTTTTATGATGTGTTTTGCTAGATGCGGCATTTTTTGAAACTTGCAACTTAATTCACGATATTATTTGAGGTGTACGATGTGTTTCGTAATGTGCGTCGAGATTTTATTAAATATTTTGTGTTGTGCGAAATGTTAAGCAGTCGCTGGGCATTTAAGGTTGTTACAGTCTGATTGGTCGGTCTGTTTGGTCGGTCTGTTTGGTCGGTATATTTGTATGTCTATGTCGGTATGTAGAAATGGCTGTTGCATTTGTAATGACTGTAATATTGAACCTGGTGACTAAGGTTAGCAGTTTATGTAAAAACATACACACTAAGTTGTTCTTGTAATTGTAATAAAGTATTATTTTAATCTAAATTTATAGCTCAAATTTCTTTTATCCCATTGTTATTTTCTATACAACAGGGTATTTTCTTGTAAAAAATTTTATGGGTTTGAATAACTCTTTTAAAATTAATTGGGTACCCATGTTTGGTATGTATATATTTCGATTTTAATGGGGAATTTTTGAAAAGAATCAAAATACCTTTTACCCCAAATATACATGGAAAATAAATATGTTGCCAAAGATTGAAAACCCAAATAACAGCATTCTTAACCACCTGCCAGGGGACGGGGAGATCTCTGCATTCTTGAAGAAGTTTTCTACTTGAGGAAGTAGAGATGGAGTACCTATCCAATGTGTAGGCAAACTACCGCCACATGTAAACAGGAAGCTGCGTCACTATGTTTCCATCAGTGTGGTCAGCTTAAAGTGGTATTGCTATTTAGTGTTCTGGTTTTACTGTCAACATCTTGGGTTTGCCAAAGTATTGAAGTGAGTGAAGTATACGCTGCACAAACTCATCCGAAAATGACTTCTTTGGGAGAAGTTCGTACCTCGTGGATTCAAACGCTAAAGAAGGAATCCCTGCAATCCGCCTTGAAAGATGTGCGAATCGTCTTCAAGGCCGAGGACAGCATTGACGCACTGAGACAGCTGATGTGGGATCTTGTGCGCATCTGCTGGTGGAACGTACGGAGAGTCCATGACAGTTTTCAAGTATCTACATAGTTCATTTGGTGATAGTTTTCCGGCAGTGAATTCCTTGAGTATGGGATGTGTAGTAGATTTATTAGTTCAAATGGCAAAAATAGTATCACTTAAACTTTGTGACGTTTATATTATTTAGGCTGCCGTATTCTTAAAAGTTCAGGAATCGTTGGAATATATTGTAGGACAAGCTATTCAGGAGCGTGTAACATTTAAAGAGCATGGCCAGACTATGCAGAGTGAGACAGGTACACCTGTAACTATTGCCCGGTCCCATATGAAAATATTAGACATATTTCAAAGTCCCGATGAGACGATGCAAGTGTTTGCTAGGGAGATAGTTTGATGGTCAGAAGTAGTGGGTTGGCCGTGTGGGGAATCTGATTCCGTTAAAATAATGTTCTTTAACTTTTTGCCAAGGAACAGTACATTTTCCACATTTGCGAAAACACAGAATACATTACAGGAATTGTTAAAGTTAGTTACTCAAGTACAATCAACTGTTGGCGATTGTAACTAGAAAAGTAATATGGCAAGGTAAAATTCAATTTCTGATAACATATGCTACGGAAAAATGTTTTCTCAAAAAGTGAGAAGGTAATTTACATTTTTAAATGTAATGACGGTAAATATATACGGAACTCAGGAATAGAGACACCGCAGAAAAATGGGGAACAAGAAGATTGTAGTAAAGATAACGAAATAAAACCACATATTAAAAAAATCTGGAAAAACGGCAATTGGGTTTAGATGCGAGAATCAAGGGCGTTTTCAAATTAACTGTCCGTTGCAGGAAAAACCACTGGTATGGGTGCCGTTGCGAACACGAATTTGTATGATAAAAAATGTTTGTTGTTTGTTCCGTTGAATATTGGTGATTTGCAAGTGTATGCTTAAGTTGATTCGGGTGCATCTGCGTTCTTAATGAAAAAGGAATTCTATAACAAAATGATGTGTTACACTCCCGTAGGCATTGTACGATTCAAGAAGCAAGATCCGGTAGTTTTTTTTCCTCTGGTGGATGAAGGATGGATTGAGTCAAATGTTGTCGGAGTTTAAAATTTATATTGAAGATTTTTCATGAATAATGAAATGTAGGGTATTTGAAAATGTGTCTCATGATGTAATATTGGGGATAGAGTTCTTGAGCATTACACACGCTTGTATTGATGCGGCCAACAAAGTTTTAAGGTCTAGTTTTTCTCCTGCTGTTGCTATTACGTTACTGAATGAACCGTCAAAATGCAGTAAAATTCAGTTGTTACAGCACACGGAAACGGTAGTGCAGGGATATGATTACATCTAAGTTAGGGCGTTGCGTTGAGGTTCCTATAGTCTTAGAGAATCTGTTGTGTCTGTGCCATATAATGTGTCTGCGCCGAAAATTCAGGTTTCTAAAGAGATGGTTGTTGATCTGTAGGAACTGGGTATAGCGGAAGTATAGCGTATCCTTGTTCGTATTTTTTGTTGCCGAAAAAACACCTGGACAGTATCGTCTTATATGGGACTTTAGGAAAATCAATCAGAAATTGTATGTGTATGCATACCAAGTTCCAGTCGTGGAAACAGATTTTCTAACATTTGCATAAAGCTAAATATTTTACTATTTTGGATTTGAATTTCGCTTTCTTGCAGTGCGAATTACATCCTAATTCTAGGCAATCGTTAGCATTTTGCATACCACGGGGTTTAAAGCGGTGGACATGTGTGCCCATACATGTCTGCTAATGGGCGTGAATTCTGGCCCACAAGCTATGTCATGATTGTTAAATCACGTGTTGGGATGGTGTATTTTTGAGTTCGTATTCACGTTTATTGACGACGTATGGGTTTATATAGCAACACTTGAAGAACACCTTAAACATATACGGATAGTGTCAGATGTCGTAAGGAAGTCTGGGCTAACGGTAAATCCTGAAAGAAAAAAACTGGTGGGCAGAACAACATGTAGTTTATTTAGGATTTATCATTTCCGAGGGGAATTTGCTTACCAACCCCGAACAGATTAAGGTTGTTATAAATTTTACCCTGCCGGGAAATTTGCGAGGCGTAAAACGATTTTTAGGAATTGTTGCATTTTGTAGTAAATCCATACCCAATTTTTCAGAACACACAGTACCTTCAAAGTGGTTGAAAATGAAAAACGTATAATCTGTATAGAATCATGAGAATCAAAATTAATTACAAAAATTTAGACAGTTTAACAAATCCACCATTTCTGCATTTGCATAATTCTAGTGAAGAATTCCGTTTGAACTATGACGCGTTACATAGCCATTGCGACTGTATGGAGTCAAAATCAAAATGACAATTTTGTTCCGATTGCTTGTGCTAGTAAGTTATTAACGCAGGCGGAAAGAAAATATACTATTCATGAAAATGAATGCGTCAGGTGTATATCAACAATGGAACGGTTTGCAGATTATTTAGATCACGCACAATTCAGTTTATTTCAGACAAAACCAAGCATTGTTAAGTCAGCTTGTCGATTGGCTCGGTGCTTATTTCGTCTCGCACGTTTCAAATGTAATGTGCAGCGTATAAAGGGAACATACAACTCAGTTGACAAAGCTTTGTCACACATGTTCTGCGAGGACAGGTTTGAGGCAATTGAAAATAGTGGCGCTACTGTAGGAAGTCAAACGACTGAAGATATTTCTGAGAGTTTAAATGTTTTAGATTTCAAATACACATCAGCCATTTTGGAGCGTATTTGTAGATATAAAAAACCATCAAAACGTAGGTGTACAATGCCAGTAATTACTTTTTGAAATAAACAATGGTATTTTTGATTGCATGGTATACAAAGAATTTCTGTGCGAATGAACAAACAAGGGCAAATTTGCGGTTTTTGTTCCGGAAAAGTTAAGACCTCTTTATAAGTACTATCACGAATCGTTTTATGGTTGACAAATGGAACTGGACAAAACTATTTCCCAATGAGTTAGAACTTTTTTATGGTCCGGAGTACTAAAGTACAAAGAAATTGGGGTAAGACTTGCAGTGCGTGCCAACAGGCCAAACCGGAAGTGCATTATGCTAGTACTTTAGCGTCATACCCGTGGGAGCGAGTGTATTTGGATGTAATGGTTTCATTGCCTAGGATTAGGTCTACCTCTGGGCAAGTATGTGTTTTAGTTGCCATAGACAGTTTAGTTACATTTTGGTTTTTCTTTCCATTACGTACATAAAAGCAAGATAAATATGTAAGGCAATAATGCAGTGATTCTGCAGTGTTTTTGGTTCACCGGTTTTTGTAGTGGTAGATAATGCTACGTATTTTATTTTTCATGAATTTAGAGATTTATATTTTATTTCGGGGGGTAAAGATGGTGCATTCCGCCACGTGGGAAATTACTTGAACGGGTTAACAGNTTTTGTAGTGGTAGATAATGTTACGTATTTTATTTTTCATGAATTTAGAGATTTATATTTTATTTCGGGGGGTAAAGATGGTGCATTCCGCCACGTGGGAAATTACTTGAACGGGTTAACAGAACTATTAAAATTACTTTACGTAGTTTCCAGTCCGATACTCGGCGTCGTTGGGATGACGTATTATAATTGTTTTTCCTATATTTGTAATAATGTTGTACTTTTTAATAATGTTGTACACAGTACACAAAAATATGCTCCCTCAGAAGTTTTTTGGGAAAATGTATGCTGCACCCGCTAATTAATATATGGCCACTTCTGATTATTTGTTTGGAGAATGCAGGCAAAAAAATTTGAAGAAATATGGGCAGATGTGACACGTAATTTGTTAACGCATTACAAACAAATGGAATGGAAAAGCAATTTTTCTTATAAGGATCTTAGTTTGAAACCAGGATATGTAATTATTAATTGCCGTGCATCACATCGGTTCTAAGGTTGATTATTTCAGCGCAAAGTTGGCTGTAAAATGGAAGGGGACATATAAAATAATCCGGTTTATTTTGCTCATGATATTATTAATAATGGACCCTAATTCTCTAAATAAAACTGAAAAGGTGCATGTAAGGCAATGCAAGTAATATTATGTACCCTCAAGCATAGTTTAATGGGAGGCTACCCCTCACCATAAACCCCTCTTGTTTATGTGAACTTTTTGGAAGTTTAAATAGTTTGAACATACGAAAGCTATTCTATTTTATATCCACTACTATACATTAATAAGTGGAAAAGGAAAAGTAATATAGAGGTTTAATACAGTTGGTTTATAACTGTTCTACATATTTTTAATGAATGTTAATTAAAAGAAAGTTTTTTAAATTATACCCATTGTAATGCATTAAGCATATATTGTCAGCTTAGGGGTATTAGGATGAGCAGTATTTATATATGGGTATTTTAATGTGTATTTAAAATGTTTTACAAATCAGTACCTATTACCCGTATGTTTAGTTTTTAAAAAGGTTTTCAGTCTCCTTCGTTGTTCTTACGAGTCTCTGATCTGGTTTTTTGCATTTCTGTCTGCTGAAAACATTGACACCTGGGTTCCACGTGGACAAAACCCGGGGTAACGGTGACTGGTGGGCTTCGCTACCCTATAGCTGGGTACTCATACACCATTGAGGTAGTCTTCAGGAAGAAGGGATATGACGGTGTCACATCTACATGAGCTTTCAGAAAACCCGTACCATGATTGCTGTTCTACAAGGAACTACGTCGATTGCCGGCTAACGTCGCGTTTACGCGGAATCTCACCAAGGGGTGAGTGCCCCGTTGTACTCGGTCACGCCATCGCCGCTGTCCGCGCGCGAGCTGGTGGTACACTGAAGGCGCGCCGGCTTACTGGCTTCCTCGACGGGCCCCCCTCCACTTCCCCCTCCTCTTCCGTGCTGTCTTCAAGAACTTGTGGAGGCGTGCGTGCAGCATGTGACGTCACAGTGGGGCGCTCACTATACTACATGAACGTGGAAAAAATGTTCGAGAGCGAAACTTGGAAGAGATGTAAGGGTGGCTCCTCGTTTTTTGACAAATAAGCAGAAAGGGACATTTGTAAGACGGAACTTTGTTCCACTAGGGAGGGGGGAGGGTGAACGGGCCACTTGACCATGTTTTAAAATATATGTAAAACGTTTTTCTTATGGGGTTTCTTTTAATGTACATTTTTTCTTTAAATTTGTGTTATGCACTATAAATTTCTCTATAACTGAGAGGTATTTCCTTGTAAATGTTTTTATGTGTTTTAATTAATATTTTTGTATTTATTGGATGTCCATATTTGGTCTGTTTGTATTTTTTATTTTGATGGGGTATTTTATAATATAAATTAACATGTCTTGGACCCCNTGTCCATATTTGGTCTGTTTGTATTTTTTATTTTGATGGGGTATTTTATAATATAAATTAACATGTCTTGGACCCCAAAAACAAACGGAAAACCAAATAAAATGTTAACAATTACTTTTTCACACCCAAATAAAAGCATCCCTAACCACCTTCCAGTGGGGGGGGGGGACCCCTTCTCTCTTTTTTTGTAATAAGTTCTTCACTGGAGGAAGTAGAGACGAAATACCTGTCCCATGTGTCGGCAAACGACCCCCACAAATTATATATGTTTCACCTGAAACTTGTATGACATCTCACATTTACCAGAAATGTCAACGACTTCAAGTATTGGAACATTTCAGTGGCATGTGGTATACTTCATAAATTATATCTGCTTCAAGGAAAATAAATGTTAATTTTGCCCATAACAGTTGCCTCTCAACAACGCCTTCAGTTGCGGATAGTAATTGCGAGATGTTTTCCGCTGTGCCGTGATTGTCATCATCCCTGTTTGCACCATTATTCAGTTTCCACGTCAGTCCCTGCCGAAGTCAGTCTTTATGTTTGTATTGCATTACTTTTTCGTTTTATCTATAAGTGAACAGATATGGGACAAAACGTCTAGCAAGTGCGTGATTAAATTTTGAATTTTTTTATTGCAGTGTCAATTAAATNTGAACAGATATGGGACAAAACGTCTAGCAAGTGCGTGATTAAATTTTGAATTTTTTTATTGCAGTGTCAATTAAATGATATTTTCTTTGCAAATTCTGCTAATTTAGTAATTCATTTCAAAATGTACAGTTGTTATTAGATGGGCAGCCAGGAAAATGCGAAGTCTTCACACAACTAGCTCAGAATATACATAAAAACATGTTTCTGTAGCCGATAAGGGAACCAAAATACCACACAAGTAATTACTATGTTTTATGTGGTACCTTAAGTAAGTAAAAATATTTCTGAACAAGAAAATTGAGTTACATGTTATTCAAGAATATAATTTATAGTCGAAACTATTCCATGATGAAAACATTAGAATTTCACAGTCACCAGAATCTTATTTTGTTAACTCCAGAAAAAAAAAAGGAAACACGATGTGGTATTGAGTTCGATATTATCACATACAGATTTCACAACGGCGACAAATGATTAATTAATCATAACATATGAGAGACCGTAAAATTAAAAACAGGTGAGATGCCAAAAAGTGTCATTGAAAATTTATTACTTCAAAAGTGATCTCAAAACTGTTAAATCATTTATCCCACTGTGAGATAAGACTGCCAAGCCCACCCTTGAATAAGTTTGTGGGCTGCTGACGGAACCACAATCTTACTCAGTCACCCAGTCACACACGTCTTCGTCCGGTCCAAACGGATGTCCACGATTGTTTTCCTTCATCTCTCTAGACATGTGGAACTCGCATGGGGCGAGTAAAGAAAACAGAGATGTGAGATGACTGATCAGGGAGTTTGAAGACGACACAAAAAAATTAGGACTTCATTTGGAGCTAACTTACAAAATGGCGGAGAAATGAGGCTTTGCATAGACAGATTTTATGGAAATAATCAATACTGTCAATATGCAAAGTTATGATGAAATTAGTTTTGTAGTTTCGTAGATACATAATACTGAGCTAAAATTTTATATGGCCCTATTTTGAAAATATGTGCCTGATTCACTAAAATAATATCAGTTTACATGGCTGGCCATAGTGATATTTGTTTGCCAATTTTGGTAGAAATCTGTAGTCTTTTCCAGAGACATGAAAATATTAATTTGTCATATAAAACTATATTACGAAATGGTGAACAAAAATTCTGTTTGTGGACACATTTGATTTTTGTATATTATATACTGGCCGGAATGCAAAACGACGATAAAGCATATAAAACTAAAATAGCAATTTATCCGCCATTTTGAAAATAATTGTCTGACATACATTAAGCATACTAGTTTACATCGCCTGCCGCAGAACTACTTGTTCGATATTTTTGGTAGGAATCCATAAATTGTTTCTCGATATATGACATAAAATTTGTATTTATTCGTCTAGCGATATCTTACAAAATGGAGGAAAAAAGGGGCTCAGTGTAGTCAAATTTTATGTTTATAATATAAACTCCCAGCGTACGAAGTTAAGCTGAAATGGAATACATGGTTTCAAAGATATAGCATACTATGTTAAAATGGCCACATGGGCGCCATTTTGTAAATAAGTGTCTGATATTCTTAAAAATATTTTAATATATAAGCTGCTGCAGTACTAATTGTTTGCTAAATTTTATAGGCATCGGTAAATTTTTCACAACATATTAAACAATTAACTTTGTTAAATAATGTAGCACAATATTTCAAAATGGCGGACATAAGTTGTTATTTGCATATATGATGTTTGTAAAATATACTGTCAGCATAAAAATTTGGTTGGAATTGGTCAAGTGGTATGGCATTTATACCAAATCAGCTTACAATATTTGTATGGCCTCCATTTTGCCAATAAGTGCCTTATCAATTTGAAATACATACGTTTTCATTGCCTGCAATAGTATTTTATACGTGCCAAATTTGGCAAGAATTAGTTGAGGAGTGTTATGCTTATAATTTCACGTGGTGCCATATTCCAAAATGTTCTACCAACAGCACTATACACCCCTAAATTAAATACTNTATGCTTATAATTTCACGTGGTGCCATATTCCAAAATGTTCTACCAACAGCACTATACACCCCTAAATTAAATACTTTCACCTTGCGCTGTCAACATACAAAATTTGGCTTAAATCGGTTGAATGGTTTCCGAGATATGACACTTCAACCTAAATATTAAATTTGCCACAATTTTGAAAGTAATAGCCCGGCGGTAAAAAAACTATAAATGTCAGGTATCCTTGCTTAGTGTTATATGTGTACAGAGTTTGGTAAAATTCTGTCGACGCGTTCAAAAATTGAAATTAGGAACACACACGCGAATACACACACACAGACAGCAAAGTGATTTCACAAGCCTTTATTTCCATAGGAAAGTATATTAAAAATTATACGATTGACAACTTGAGCTCATAAATTGATTTGGGACTGAGATGGTTAATAAGGGTACTAATCAATCTTCTTCGGAACCAAAGAGTTGAAAATGTTGAACAGCTATTTTAAGCACACTATAAATGAATGAGAATATGGGAGGTACATTGAAGAGCCAAAAAACTGGTATAGGCGTACGTATGCAAATAACAGAGGTATGGAACCAATGAGAGTAACCCGATGCGGTCGACAGCTAGATCGGTTACTGCTGCTACAATGGCAGGTCATCAAGATTTAAGTGAGTTAGATCGTAGTGTTATAATCGGTGCACGAGAGATGGTAAATAGCATTTCCGAGGTAGCGATAACATTTGGATGTTCGCGTACGACCATTTCACGAGTGTACCGTGAATATCGGGANCGAGGTAGCGATAACATTTGGATGTTCGCGTACGACCATTTCACGAGTGTACCGTGAATATCGGGAAACCGGTAATACATCACATCTTTGGAATCGCTGCAGCCGGAAAAAGATCGTGAAAGAACGAGACAAACGACGACTGACGAGAATCATTAAACGTGACAGACGTGCGACCCTTTCTCAAATTGGCGCAGATTGGATTTGTGGACTGCTCTGCAGGATTCATGGTGTGAATTGCCTCCTGCATACCTTCAGATATTAGTCGAGCCCATGCCACGTCGTCTTGCTGCACTTCTGCGTGCTCGCGGCGGCCCTACACGATATTAGGCAGGTGTACCAGTTTTTTTTTGTTTTTCAGTGTAATTTGTCCTTGAGAAACCTCTTCTTTCTCGCTCATATAAATGTTACTCCGATAGAGTTGTGTGTAAATGACCAACGCGTACTACGTTTCCAACAAGACGTCACAAGTATGGAGCCATGTTATCAAGGAAAAATTTGTGGAATAGTATTATTTTGCATAATTGAATTCAGAGGTAAGCGTGTATTCAACAGAGCAGTTTGTCTGTAGCGATATTAATTACGACTAGATAAACTTTAAACCTGATAACTTTGTTCGATTTTATTTCTGGGTGACTTATTTCTTCATTCACNTAATTACGACTAGATAAACTTTAAACCTGATAACTTTGTTCGATTTTATTTCTGGGTGACTTATTTCTTCATTCACAATAATTGTGAGCCCGCCTATCAGGAGAGATGTTTCTTGCATTGGACAAGTACTGAGTGGGTTGACTAGAGAGGATATTCGCCATTCGTAGCCATAGTCGCTAACAAATAAATTTCTACAAATTATTTTATAGTTCGTTGAAAACCATTCTGTATTGAAATTAGTTTGCTAGCAATCATTGCCTCTTATACTTAAGAAGATTAAAAAGTTTTGTTTTCGAGTTATCCTAAATATTTCATATTTATCCCCAGAATATTAGGAAGTAATTAATATTACTTAACCGAGTAAGATTATTGTGGTTATTCAACTATGGACTCGACAAAGGAAATTATTTAACACACTGGCTGGCTAAGTGAAGAAAGTTGTGGCTATGTCAGGGAGAAAGTAAAGGCTTGTCAACAACTAGCTATATTCGTCGAAGTGTTACTATCCCTATCAAAACTTCAACGAGCACAGATTTGACGCTTTTTAGCCTACTTTCCGAGGAAACTAAAGGCCTATGAGATCATTTTCCTGTCCGTGTGTATGTGTGTTGGCGACTGTGTGTTGGTGACTGTGTGTGTGTATGTACATGTGTGTGTATGTACATATCTGTGCACACGTCACCACCCCTTTAACTTTTCAACTTTTGAAAGCTTATACCGAATATCACCTAAATCGGTATACAAAGGTCTGTAGTAATTAGTGAGAACATCTGACTTTTATAGTTTTCGACCATGCTAGGCGCTTACTTTTAAAATGCCGGCCATGAATTTTTTTTGGGTCATATGTCATATCTCGGTAAACATTTTACAGGTTTAAAATGAAATTTTATATGTTGACAGTGCTTGATGTATGCATTGAATTTAAAGATCAGTACTGTTGATTCTCCATTTCGAAAGATAACATCACATAGAAAAATTAAGATATCAATATAACTTGAAACCTACTTAACCAACTACAGCCAAATTCGGCAACTAAGTAATACTGTGGAAGGCCATGTAAATGTATGCAATTGAAGTGGATTAGGCAATTATTTTCAAAAATGAGGCAATACAAGTTTTGCCTATTTTTTTATATATACCATACATGTATGCCAATTTAACCCAATTTTTGCTGAAGGTATCAATTAGAAGCATCATATATGCCTACACATAGCCACTTTTGTCCGAGATTTTGCAAGAAGCGTAAATTTAAATATTGGAGTTTTTACATTATATGCCTGGAAACAATTGACCGATTCCTACCAAATTTGGCAAACGTGTAGTACTGTGGCAGGTGATGTAAATATTTTCTTTAAGTATGTCAGAGACTTATTTTAAAAGGGCGGTATTTTACCTATGTTATTAATATTATAATATATCCTCGATTTAATGTGTTAAATTCTGACTTAACTTTGTATGCGGACAGTATATATCACAACAATTAAATGTGTCTACACAGAGCCTTTTTGTCATCCATTTTAANTTATAATATATCCTCGATTTAATGTGTTAAATTCTGACTTAACTTTGTATGCGGACAGTATATATCACAACAATTACATGTGTCTACACAGAGCCTTTTTGTCATCCATTTTAAAAGATAGCACTCCACGAATAAATACAATTTTTATGTATTATCTCGGGAAACAATTAACCGATTCCTTCCTAATTTGTCAAACAAGTATTACTGCGATAGTTGATGTCAACTGGTATGTTTTAAGTGGGTAAGTCACTTGTTTTAAAAACGGTGGCCATATAGACATAACATCTTAGTATGCTATATAGTCGAAACAATGTAATTAATTTAACTTTACTTTGTATGCTGACAGTATATATTACAGCCATTAAATATGTACATACAAAGTCTCTTTTGTCCACCATCTTTTAGGTATCATCACATTACAAATTAAAATTCTCACGTAATTTCACCGGAAAATCCAACAGATTCTTACCAAATTTGGCGAACAAGTAGCACTACAGCAGGTAGATTATTATATACGTTATTAGTATTTCATACATTTACTTTCAAAATGGCGAACATATAAACATTTAAACTCAGTTTGTTACATATATTCGAAACTACGAAACATACTTAAACTTAGGCCCTAACTTTGTACGCAGGTAATATATATTATAACCTTTACATTTTTCTATACAGAGGCACATTTCTCAGCCATTTTGTAGGATAGCACAACATGTAATGGCCATATTAATTTATATGTTTTAATCGTGCAGGATACTTATTTCCACGATGGTGGAGCAAAAAAAACATTTCAGCTTAGTGTGTCATATCTACGACACTATGCAACCGATTTTAACTTAACTTCGTGCCCTGGCAGTATGAAAAACACGAAACGTGCCAATAAATTAACTTTTGGTCTTACATTAGTAAAGATTGTCACATGAAAAACTCGAGTTTTTTGACATATCTAGAGAAATAATAAACCGATTTCCAACAAAATTTTACACGCAACCATTGCTAAAGTATGGTAACGAAACTAACATATTTTAGGTACGGCAAGCCATTTTTTCATAGCGATAACATAGATAATTTTAGTTAGTATGTTATATTTATTTAACAATTTAAAAAAATTCAACCAAATCTTGTATGTTGACAGTATCAATAAGAATCANTTAGTATGTTATATTTATTTAACAATTTAAAAAAATTCAACCAAATCTTGTATGTTGACAGTATCAATAAGAATCATCTTATAGAGAACGTCATTTTTTAGGCTATTTTTAAAGATAACACAAAAAACTTAGTTTTTATGTCATATCTCAGGTACCAATAAACCAATTTCCACCAAACTATTGACACAAGTAGTACTGCGGTAGGTCATGTAAGGTTAGGTGTTTTAAGTGACCCAGACACTCATTATCAAAATGACAGACCTATAAATGTTTCAGGTTAGTAAACACTATAATTCAAAACAATAGACTGATTACATCCGAAGCTGATGCTCCGAATCCTAATTCCATAATGCATTTGTTTACACACTAGATTATGGTACGAGGTTTTCTGACTACGAGTCCCGGGTAAGGCACGTGTGTATTTGTAAACGTCTGACTACAGTTGCATATGTTTCTGGTTTCATCTCTGGTGATTTTGCTGTCAAATATATGGCATGGACTATATACTTAATTAAGAACTATTTGCACCGTGCTCATTACTTAGAAGCTACATGTACCAATTTACATCTGCGATGTTCGAAATTGCGCTGTCACAAACTGCAACCAAACTATAGTTATAAACAAGTTAGTCTTTAAGTATTTGGTTATATCATTGGAGAAATTGAAGCAACTTACATTTTAATTTTCACTAATTGTATGGATATAACTTATACACTCAGTTTTTCAAAGTTATGTAATATATGGTTATTTTTTTTATATGTGCAGTGCAGTTTTGTACCTACATTTATGATAATGAAACGTATTACAAAAATTATTTATTGTCACAATTTCAAGTGTTGAATAAATCATGAATTTTATTTTTGTTTATAAACGCCCGTTTTCGATGTTTGTCGCCGTGTTTTCTTACTTACTTGCAAAAACGTGAGAAATATTAAAGTTTCTTTCTTCTTATTCTTCTAGCATATTAATTAAGAATTTTGAACAAAATGTTAAGCTGTTGAGTGTGTTAGGTCACAGTTTGTCTTCAGAAACAGGAACGCCGGACAGCCCCTCACACCAGAGGGTCAACTGCATCAAGTAGCGTGTCATCCTTTGTGTGTGAGTTTGTGTGTATATGTATATATATATATATAATACTAACAGTTTCAAGACCAAAGCTGAGTCTAGCGCTGTATCTTTGACACTTCATATATAAGAAGACAATTCGTACTACTGCTTATAGGCTGCGTCTCTTCAACTAATTTCTCGCTGGCTAGTTGCATCTCGATAGTAACAATGGAAATATAAAACACATCTGGTAGCTAGGGCTAGAAAATTAGGCTTCTTGCTTGTTCGCCCATTGAGTGTGCACACTGCCAATGTTCAGTTTCTAGAAACAAGAATGGGTTGTATTACCCAGCCGCTCTTCGGCGAGTTGTCATTTGGCTAGCAAGACAAATCCTGCCCGCTTAATTCCAATTTCGGCCAATATTAGTGGTAAACTTGCAAGAATAATTTAAAGGTGAATAACTTTATCATTAACTCATCGATAGAGACCTGCAAAATTCGCGTTATTATATGGGGACACTTTGAACTTTAACCCCGTGTAGTTTAGCAAAACGTTTGTCGTTGGGCCGTATTTAATTTGACACATCCGGGTAATTCTGCGCCAATAAATGAACACTTCGCGGTTGTGTGCCCCAATAACTCGCAGATCAGTTAGAAAGGACGTGGCTTCACTTCAATGCAGCAGCCAATGGAAAAACGACGCCGGCCTCAGTATATACAGTATTGTGAAGTTTATCCTGATGCCAAATAATAAGGCGAATTTAGCATGTTTCTACTCATCGCTAGTCAGAAAATAAAATTTCACGATCTTTTGCCACTATATCAAGGTCTTACAGCACACAAATGATTAAGAAGTAGTCTGTTATTAATATAGGGAACCCACAATTTAAATCAACTCAAAAACAACGTGTTCTGCATATACGCTACTGAAATACGAAAATACATATACCTCACATTCTGCCTGAAAAAAAAGGAACAACGAAATTGTTTCTAGACTAGGGAAGAGATAAATGTGTTTCTCCAGTAACGATTTGTAAATAAAAAAATTTATGGCTGAAATTGGAACTGAATCGCAAAGATAAAGATTCCGCACGGTAAATGAATGACCACTACAAAGACGAAAATTTTTCAAATGGTCTTACTAAAATGTTTTTTAAACAAATATTAATACATTGAGACATATTGTTTTGCGATGTATCAATAAGTAATTTTCGAGATTGTACTGGATAGCTTTGAGCTTTCATTTCAAATGAGTAAATATTTCTTTATGCACACTGAACTTAAAGAGAAACTAACCCTACCATATAGATATGCCCATGCATATTTTTTTATGAAATATAATTAAGGGTGTTAAAACTGCAGGATTCAGCTCATAGCCAATATACGTCCATGCTTGTAACATTCCTTTTATTACGCGAATACTGTCACGTGAACTTACCGTGTATTAAAGTGTACAATTAGGGACAACTGTTTTTCACGAAAAGATTTCAGGACAAGTTTTGTTCCATAACACTTTAGTTCAGAACCACTTTGGTGATTGGACAATTTTAATTGTTACGCGTCTTATCTGTCTACCCGGGAATCACGGACGGTCAGTATTGGAGAACCCTTACTTTGATTAACTCATTCATTTAACAGACTCTCTTTGCACAAAGACAAGCTGCCAGTAGCCAAAAGAAGGCTTTAAGTGTGCACGTTGGATTTTGAATTCTAGCCTCTGCGTAAATCTTACCGCGAAAAACAGGTGGCCCTAGGTATAATGCTGTCAACAGGTGTCATTCATTTGCAATACTTACTTGATGATTTCAGTTTGTTTGCGTTAGGGTGTTTGGAACTTTTTACTTCGAGTACTTACTTTCAATTTTGAATTTAATTGTGAAAACGTAATGTGACTAACTTCATATTAACGAATGTTTTAATCGTTAATAATGAAGATATATATCTGCAATAAAGTTATTTGCATTTAAATAATCAGTAAATATTAAGCAAAATAATTGTTTTAAACAATATTTAGAAGCATCTTAAACGTAGCATTGTTTTTTTAATACTGGTGAATGTTGAAAGATTTTTTACACATGTTAAAATCATATTTTTAAAAAATAATTTGTAACTTAATACATTTTATCAATACAACATCCTTCCTCGAAATGGTAACAAAATTTTAATTTGAAACACTGCAATTTTTTATTTCAAAATTCTTAAAACATTATGATACATGGTCCATATTTCACCAACCTGCAAGCAGGCTGATGTAATTAACCAACAACATACAATTTACAATACCGATTGCCTACCACAAAAATTCAAGTAGTGAAACTGAACTTTGTCGACATTATTTAACACCTTAAAAAAAGTGCTGTATCAATTGCNATTCAAGTAGTGAAACTGAACTTTGTCGACATTATTTAACACCTTAAAAAAAGTGCTGTATCAATTGCTAAATATTGCAATTAGTGAAGTAAATGAGGTAAAAAGACTGAAGTAAGACCACACTAAGTGTCCAGTATGGTAAATTCATCGAAACATAATTTTCAGTTTGAAAACATTTCAACTTCTTAAGAGATCTTGCAGCAGACCTGATAATGTTTCCTCAAAAAACGTAGGAATATGGCCGTCGCGTATTTAAATACTCTACATGAATACGTCGCAGTTGAACAGCTAACACGAGCATCCAGCAAAGGAAAACTTGTTTACATCTGACAAGGACACAGGTGTTGCTGGTTCTGACGGTTTAAGTCAACGATACCGCTCGCCACTATGAAGCTTGGTAACTCTTCGTCGTCGTAAATGTAGGGTAACAATGTCCTGGGAGTGGTCGAAGATCAGTGCGGGGCTCGCAGCAGCCCAGCTACACGCTCACGTGCCTCTTCATGTGCAGCGACAAGTGGTCGGACCTGGAGAAGGCGCGCTCGCACAGGCGGCACTGGAAGGGTCGGNCTAATTTCTCGCTGGCTAGTTGCATCTCGATAGTAACAATGGAAATATAAAACACATCTGGTAGCTAGGGCTAGACAATTAGGCTTCTTGCTTGTTCGCCCATTGAGTGTGCACACTGCCAATGTTCAGTTTCTAGAAACAAGAATGGGTTGTATTACCCAGCCGCTCTTCGGCGAGTTGTCGTTTGGCTAGCAAGACAAATCCTGCCCGCTTAATTCCAATTTCGGCCAATATTAGTGGTAAACTTGCGAGAAGAATTTAATGGCGAATAACTTTATCATTAACTCATCGATAGAGACCTGCAAAATTCGCGTTATTATATGGGGACACTTTAAACTTTAACCCCGTGTAGTTTTGCAAAACGTTTGTCGTTGGGCCGTATTTAATTTGACACATCTGNAAACTTTAACCCCGTGTAGTTTTGCAAAACGTTTGTCGTTGGGCCGTATTTAATTTGACACATCTGGGTAATTCTGCGCCAATAAATGAACACTTCGCGGTTGTGTGCCCCAATAACTCGCAGATCAGTTAGAAAGGCCGTGGCTTCACTTCAATGCAGCAGCCAATGGAAAAACGACGCCGGCCTCAGTATATACAGTATTGTGAAGTTTATCCTGATGCCAAATAATAAGGCGAATTTAGCATGTCTCTACTCATCGCTAGTCAGAAAATAAAATTTCACGATCTTTTGCCACTATAACAAGGTCTTACAGCACACAAATGATTAAGAAGTAGTCTGTTATTAATATAGGGAATCCACAATTTAAATCAACTCAAAAACAACGTGTTCTGCATATACGCTACTGAAATACGAAAATACATATACCTCACATTCTGCCTGAAAAAAAAGGAACAACGAAATTGTTTCTAGACTAGGGAAGAGATAAATGTGTTTCTCCAGTAACGATTTGTAAATAAAAAAATTTATGGCTGAAATTGGAACTGAATCGCAAAGGTAAAGATTCCGCACGGTAAATGAATGACCACTGCAAAGCCAAAAATTTTTCAAATGGTCTTACTAAAATGTTTTTTAAACAAATAATAATAAATTGAGACATATTGTTTTGCGATGTATCAATAAGTAATTTTCGAGATTGTACTGGATAGCTTTGAGCTTTCATTTCAAATGAGTAAATATTTGTATATGCACACTGAACTTAAAGATAAACTAACCCTATCATATAGATATGCCCATGCATATTTTTTAATGAAATATAATTAAGTGTGTTAAAACTGCAGGATTCAGCTCATAGCCAATATATGTCCATGCTTATAACATTCCTTTTATTACGCGAATACAGTCACGTGAACTTACCGTGTATTAAAGGGTACAATTAGGGACAAATGTTTTTCACGAAAAGATTTCAGGACAAGTTTTGTTCCATAACACTTTAGTTCAGAACCACTTTGGTGATTGGACAATTTGAATTGTTACGCGTCTTATCTGTCTACCCGGGAATCACGGACGGTCAGTATTGGAGAACCTTTACTTTGATTAACTCATTCATTTAACAGACTCTCTTTGCACAAAGACAAGCTGCCAGTAGCCAAAAGAAGGCTTTAAGTGTGCACATCTGCGTAAATCTTACCGTGAAAAACAGGTGGTCCTAGGTATAATGATGTCAAAAGGTGTCATTCATTTGCAATACTTATTAGATGATTTCAGTTTGTTTGCGTTAGGGTGTTTGGAACTTTTTACTTAGAGTGCTTACTTTCAATTTTGAATTTAATTGTGAAAACGTAATGTGACTAACTTCATATTAACGAATGTTTTAATCGTTAATAATGAAGATATATATCTGCAATAATGTTATTTGCATTTAAATAATCAGTAAATATTAAGCAAAATAATTGTTTTAAACAATATTTAGAAGCATCTTAAACGTAGCATTGTTTTTTTAATACTGGTGAATGTTGAAAGATTTTTTACACATGTTAAAATCATATTTTAAAAAAATAATTTGTAACGTAATACATTTTATCAATACAACATCCTTCCTCGAAATGGTAACAAAATTTGAATTTGAAACACTGCAATTTTTTATTTCAAAATTCTTAAAACATTATGATACATGGTCCATAATTCACCAACCTGCAAGCAGGCTGATGTAATTAACCAACAACATACAATTTACAATACCGATTGCCTACCACAAAAANCCTCAGCTGCGGGCTGGGGTAGTCGCACGCCTTGAGGCCGCCGCCGTCCTCCTCGTCGTCGTTGCTCTCCTGCGTGTAGAAGCTGTGTTGCTCGGCGGCGAAGTTGATGAGCATGTCGAGGTCGACGAACTCCTCCCCCTGGCCGCTGAGCTGCTGCTGCTGCGGCGTGTCGGCGAAGTCTGCGTAGACGACGGCCGGTGGTGGTGGAGGCTCCTCCACGGCGTACATGCTCACTGGCGAGGCCTGCGGCGGTGACGGCTGACTCAGGAACATGCTTTCGATGTCCTGCCACATCTGCAACATCACACCACAAACCCGTCGTTAGCTACTTCCTGCACCACTTCTCCCTCCGCACATCACCATCAGTGCCAGGCATGGTGGACTATACATTGCACGTTTACGGGAAGTGATACTGACTATATATACTGTACACAGCAGGGAAAAACGTCAAATAAAGAAGTCCCCCACATGGAGAGATATATAATTCCATGTTTAGACTATATCCCGCAGTCTCATAAACACCTGCTTTCAATAACATCAAACACAACCCCTTATATACTAGTCTCGATATGAGACAGTGTAATGCGTAGAGACCTGAACAATTCGCGGATACATTTTGGGACTAACTAGAATGAAAATACGTGGGTTTATATAATTTTAGCAATTGGTCCGCTCGGTGTTAGACACCTCCTGGAGTAGACTGGCCCAATCATAGCCTTCCACTGTGACAGCAGACAACCAATGGGTAGGTTATATTGCCATATTTGTACATAAGACTGTAGAGTCTAGCCTTCGGGTCATTGAAATCGCGAATTTTTCAGGTCTCTAGTAATGCGTGTTATGTTTGCCCGTTGCAATGCTTACAATTACATTTTTTATATCTGAATGGGTTAAAGTGTACAAGGTGGTATCAAACATTTTAGAGAATAACTCTGTTTGCAAGAAAGCACTTTAACTATCACCTTCAACGCATTTCTCTTGCACAGGAATACAGAGCTCCCAGCGTTCCTGCCACTTCTTGAATGCGTCCTGGAAGTCCTCTTCTCGAAAAATGTCAGCAGCATCTGCGATTCGCGCTGCACCTCTGCAGTGGCCTCAAAACTGCGACGTTGCAACTGGATCTTCATGCTCGGGAAGACAGCGGAAGTCCACAGGCGCCAGATATGGCGAGTAGGATTGGCGAGGAAGCAAGACCACGTTGTTTCCGGCGAGGAACTGATGTATGAGGAGGGCATTGTACATCGAGAACTCGTCCCCAGGGGCCAGACCGTCAATAGTACGTTCTACTTCCAGGTCTTAAGGCGCCTGAGGGAGGACATTCGGAGAAAACATCTGGATTAGAGGCGCGCAAATAATGGTTGGCTCCACGATGACAATGCACCCTCACCTTCCATCCTACACGTCAGATTTGGCTCCTGTTGACCTCCGCTCTCTTCCCGACCATGAGTGTACAGCTCAAACGTCGCAGTTTCTACACCACTGTGGTGACCCAGGGCGAATCACAGAAGATAGTTGACACATTTCCAGAACATTCCAGAAATTACAGAAACGCTGCGAGCCTTTATTCCTGTGCAAGGGAACTATTTTGAATTATATGGAGTGTAAAGAGCGAATAAAGTGATTTATTGTAAACAGAGCTAGTCACAAAAATGTTTGATGCCACCTATTATTTTAATTTCTATTGGTTTAGTTACATTTTGGGATAAGTAACCAACTTAACATTATAGACATAAATAAATTCGCGAGTTCAGTGACCAATAGGCTAGACTTCACATAATTATGTACAATCACGCATATGTCAACAGTTGTCTGCTTTAAGAAATGAAGAAGAGGGTTGTAACGCGTTTTGTAGCATTTTTATTATTGGTAAAGTTTTCTCCACTAAGCGTCACACAACACGTGACCCAGTAGCAGAAATAGTACTGATGTATGAGATTTTGAATGCTAGTTTGTCGAGAATTGAATTTGTGAATTTTTAGGTCTGTATATTTGCTGTAACCATTATTCGTGATAAATAAGTACACCCAATTTTCGCGAAAAGTTGTCTTGCCCAGTTGCATTACAAACACTGTAGCTGAGATAAATTTCCGCGATTGGATGGTTTTAACGGCTATTTTTTATTATGTGCCTGGCCGCGAATCACAGACGTTAAGTTCCGAAGTAACCTGACTCGGATGTGCACAGTCAAATACAACACTTTCTTGCGACGGTAACGCGCGGCCAACAACCAAAGGAAAACTGCAGGTGTGAAAGTAGCAAAATGGAATGATTCCAGTCTATCTTGCGCGGAACTCGTTTAACGAAAATTAGGTCTTCTTATTAGAGACACCTTATTTTCGCTAAAATTTTTCCACCCACGCTAGAATTCATTACCTTACGAGCGTATTATCAGTTTTATTTCGTTTATTGGTAACATGTCTTTGTGAGAAGATATTTTATTACTTGAATGATCAATGAGAATTTTGTTACCCCGGTATTGTTAGAATGTCAGTCGTGAGCAGACACCTAATACGTTTAATACCTCAATCGTTCAATTATGAAAGTGGAGCTGAGCTGAACTGTCATGAAATAAAGGCTATTAAATTTTTTCACAAATATCGGGAGTTACTAGTCCTTACACATCGTTGCTTTACTGCAAACGTGTCATAAACATATTACGTTGTAATGCGTTGAGTAATTTTTTTTCAAAGGTTGATATCGAAAGTACTTAATTAAAAAATCCATGTANCAATTATGAAAGTGGAGCTGAGCTGAACTGTCATGAAATAAAGGCTATTAAATTTTTTCACAAATATCGGGAGTTCCTAGTCCTTACACATCGTTGCTTTACTGCAAACGTGTCATAAACATTTTACGTTGTAATGCGTTGAGTAATTTTTTTTCAAAGGTTGATATCGAAAGTACTTAATTAAAAAATCCATGTATATTACCTCTTAACGAGCCTAACGTTCTTGAGCATCTAATAATAGATCTACCCTCATCGAGATCCTTATATTATTGAAGGTTATTTCCTTGCTGTGTACAGCGTGGTTCATAAAGCTTTCTGCTTTACTACAAGACCTGCAAAGAACACTTTGATTGAATGGGTGAAAACCATGTTAAACAAACACACTCACTTTTCTCAAAAATTGCAACATTTTGTTTTGTAGTGAACATCATTCAAAATTTGTAAAGCGTTCACATATATCTCAATTTTACTAGCAGACATACAATTAGAACACCATTGACCTTCACATTAATTTTTTATTTTCTCTATTTCTGTATGCACAGCTATTACTATTCAAATTATATTTTATAACAGCTCAAGACTGACTAGAACAATTTAATGGAAAGTCAATATTTTTGTTATAAAATACTGACAATTATAATTAGAAAGTACTTATTTTTAAATTTAGTAGGATACGAAACCACATTATTTGCAAATACAAATTCACACGTCAGCGGATTAAGGTAATACGCCGGTTTCACCATCAATGCATAACTAGATCATTTCAGGATGTCTAAGAGAAAAAAAACTCAATTTATTTGCAAGTGGTTATATAAGTTGTACACTGGGCAGTACGTGAAAATGAAAAGCTAATACATTTTAAAAACATAGGAAACAAAGAATAAGATTTCCTGTGAGCGTTTCAAAGGACTATTTACAGTGTGGAGGAACAAAACAAAGAAACCAAAAACAAGACCAATCCCGGATTGTTACCAACAAATAACTAGGAATTAGGGAAGAAATTAGCAGTCAAAATAACATGAAATAACGAGTGACAGGAAACAAACTAGAAAAGAAAATTGGTTAGCAACAACACAGAAAACAAACGAAAACTCGGAGCGGTAATATATCACTACATATCTACAATGAACATAAATCTGGAAAACTTATTTCCCTGTAAATTTTTATAGAGAAATAAAAACAAAATAAATACGATAGAACACAAAGAAATTAAAAACAGAACAACAAAAAAATCAGTGTTTGTGAAGTATTATTTCATTGTCTGTACTTAGTTTTTGTTGTTAATATCTTGTTGTGCTCTTTCACATTGGTGTTATTATATCAGTCTTTCATTTCTCTGTTTTTTTTTTTGTGTTTACGAATTTTTTTATTTTTCCACAAACGTTGACAAAAAAAATCATTTTTCCATATCTACTTTTGTTATGGTTATATATTTTTAGATCAGATTTTCTCTTAGGTTTCGTGTCCATTTTCGCAATGTGTAATATGATATTGTTTTTATGTTCGATTAACTATTGCATTTTGTCGTGTTCTCTACGATTTTTATTCACTACGTCTCGTGTCAATTTTATTGACAGTCGTCCGTTGCTTTATGTTGCACTGACTGCTAGGTTCTTCTACAGTTATTTGTTATTCATTGTTCATTACCTGGTATTTGTCCGGTGTTCGGTTTCATTTCTTTGTTCTAAGTGTTATTTTAGTCAGTGTATACTGTCCATTAAAATGCTCACAGAAACTCTGCAAAACCATTGCTATTAAACGTTAAAAATAACAAATAATAAATTCTTTGGACAGAATGCATTCAGCATCCGTGGTCACGGCAACGAAATTAATGTAATGCGATTTACAAACAAATGTGAATTTCACCCGAAAATCTGTAATGTCAGTCGACCCTAGCTCTAGCAAGATACTGGTTCCTCAAATCTGAAGTAAACTGTATTGATAAGCGATCTGCGTGAATGAAACATGTATATTTTTGGTTCAACTAAAGGCTTATGTTAGCATGGTCACTATATGACAAATGGAAAATGTACAGATATCTATGCAAATAAATAATAATATTACTAATAATATCTCGACAATTTTTGCAAGTTGCTGTTCTCATTAAAGTTAACTGCAATGATGGAAACATTATGAAAAAAAACAAGTTTTAAGCAAATGACTGGTTACAATGAATATAATAAGGCTTCTTTTGGAAAAAAGCCAAAATTTTCAGCCTATCTCAAATACCTATTAATAGGACTTCCTGTTTTGCGCGAAAAGATTGACACACATGCTTGACTTCAAAGTCGTACGTGCACACTTGCAAACTTCGTTTGGCTATTTGCCGGGTTTCTTTGTGTGGAAGAAATGTTCTAGTCTACTGGGCCAATCAGACTTAAGTTACCCCGACAATGAACGCCCGTGAATGGCTGGCAGACACGTAACACAAGTGAGCGTTGACACCTTCCGACCTCGAAATTGGTTCTCAACTAACGTGTTGTACGGTATAAATAGTCGTGGATTCTTTTTGCGAAAAACAGGCGGCTCTACCAATTAAAGATGAAGACATGGATGTGAAGCTTTATTGGCAATTTCCGTTTGCCTGTGATGGAACAGTTGTCTGCTTTGACTTCAGTAACACTTTACCAACATTCCAGTGAGCAATTCTCAAAAATATACAATGAGTGGTTCTGTCCGATAATTTTGTGTTGTGTTCAGTAGTTATTCGAAATTCTAGGAACACAGAATCTCATGTCAATGTACAATAATTGCTAATTTTTGTGACAAATTGTCAGTTGGGTAACAGAGTAAGTAATAATACAGAGTGAAATAGAGTCTTATTCAGCGAACTCCAGTCGAACACGCCAACAAAATGGCGTCACTAGTCAGCAGAATGTTGGAAACCGTTCGCCTACCAGCAGGCAGCCTAACAAACAGGAAATCA
>NQII01007599.1:0-17368 GCA_002778355.1 Clitarchus hookeri
TCTGCCTCTTTTCTCGCTCCTGCTTCTGTTGTTGGTGTTGCTGCTGCTGCGGGCAGTAAACTCCAGGTGCCTTGGCTGACTACATGACCAAAACTAAGGCTGTTTAGGCGTGGGGTGGCTAAGCTCTGTAGCACAGACCCTGGATGCGATGTCCCTCATATACGTCTGCATCTCCTACAGTGGCTTCTTGTTACCGTCATCGTCATTTAGCACCACTGCCCATACCGGACGTCAGGATGCTGCTCCCTACCTTGCTGTCTCCACCTCCAGTACTCGGGCCAGGGCGTCCTGCACGGTTTGAGGTGCAGCTAGGCGTACTGCTTATCGTACCTCTGTGTCGGCGATGGCATCGATAAAGAAGCCGACTGCAATTATTTTGCGCGCCTCGTCGGGGTACCCTTCCAGAAATAGGTATGAAACCTCACAATGTCATGCTATAGTTTCTGCAGTGGCTATCCTGGTCGCTGTATGTGGTTTCGAAGCTTTGCATGGTGGGAATGTCGCAGGAATCGGTCACCGAAACGTAGCTCTATTGCCGACACCAGTGTGAGGTACTATTGTAGATGTCGTTCTGGTAAGGACTGTAGTATTCTCAGTGCAGGGCTTCTCAGTACATCCGCGATGTAGTAAGCCCGCTGATCCGCCGACCAGCCATTTAGGGAGGCGACTACTCCGAACTGGTGTTGGTATTCACAGCAAGACGTCTGGTCATCGTAATGTGTGGTTTGAGACCGTTTTTCCCACTGCTGTCTGCGCGACAACAATGCCACAGATCTGCAGAATATCCTCTGATGTTGCTGCGTTGGTTACAGCTTGCACTGTTTCCTCAATTTTCTTGGTGGCAAATGTGGCGATTATGGTACTTCGTTGCTGAAGAAATTCCTCCATCTGCTTCTCTTTTGCACTAATTTTATGATTCATTTCATTCTCAATGCTGTCCATTCTTTCACAGACACTGTTCACTACTTCAGTTGCACTGTCAATTTTCTTGTCCACACATTCAATACTTGTATTTTACTTACTTGCATATGCCTTCTATTTTCTTATCTACCAAATCACTTACAGTAGTTATCTAGCTATGTAGGATATCGTTTACACTTACTATTGCTGAACTTATTTGGTCATTTCGATTTTTTCCACACTACTTATTTTGTTATTTACACTACTAATTACTTCAGTTTTCAGCTTTAGTGACTGTAGGCGTCAATCGTACGTTTACACTTTAACTTTTTCGTTAAAGAATTTCAAGAGATCAACTTTAAACTGGTAGTTTTCGTTTGTTTCGGTGGTGGACTGCAACTGAAAGAAAAAAAATTGTTAATTTTACCACTATAAAGTATATATGTATTTTTATATTCTTAAGTAGTGATAAATAAAATATATGAATTTTCGGTAATTTCAGGTCTTTTATTTAACCTTGAAACTAAAAATGCATTCCTTTTTGTTTTGAAAGTTTAATTTTGGTATGAAAGCCCAGTTTGTTTAGATATATGTCCACGTTATATGATATGTAAAATGTTGATTTTCACGACTGGTACTCAGGGACGTGGGTTATTTGGATATGGTGATGATGTGACCTTATTGGATATAAGAGATTGTCATTTAACATTATATCGACGCTCAAGCAAGACCCTAAGTGGAATTAATAGTAAAATAAATTATTAAGAAGTGATGCGTTTTTTCTTTACCTTTTCTGTTTTTAATGCCTGGAACTTTGCACTTACATTCGTTGGAAATTCTGAAGAAAAGAGATTCATTCAGAAAAAAGTTCTCACTGAAATGGTATATATAAGATTTTCAAACACTGCTTATATATTTCTCAAAAGAGCAGTTACGTATTTCCATTGCTTGTTTATCCTAACCTAAAATCATGATTAAAATAAACTAGAATTATAAGCTAACATAACCTAAAAACACTGAATGCATATAAACTAAAATAACAACCTATAATAACACAAACTAACCTGTAGCATATTCTAACATAACATATGTCAGGAATACTGCTTGTATAAAAACTAACCTTTGGTTCTTTCATAATTAAATTAACCAAATTTAATTTTAAATTAAAAATAACAGGATTATTCATATTTGCATTAACCTAACAAAATTAGTCTACCTATAATTATCAAGTTATTTAATGAATCCAGTATACGAATGTAAATAAATTAACAAAGGAGAACTAAGTGATTATTCTAACCACTAATTCACGAATTACAGCAGTAAACTAACAAAACCGGCACATGGAATAGCTTCAGCAGAATAAATAGGATTAATTATTTAATCATATGATGCAAAAACTAGCATACGTAAATACACTGTATTTATATGGTAATTGTAGGCCAATTGCTTTTTTTACACACATATTTTAAATGGGGATAGCTCTGACCACTGCTGTTGTTTCCATTCATATAGCTAATAACGGTAGTAAAATTAAGTAACCGTGATAAATATAAATCATAATATTAATATAAATATTTATTACGCACATACATTTATAACAATGTACCTACTTACAGACGACACTTTCCGTTTTTTGGTAATTTGTGACACTGGTGAATTATTGTTCTTTTCATTGACTTTATGGGAAGAATCCTATTCCTATGACGTAATATTTGCACATACGTTATTCTCCTCGCCACATGTTTCTGGTACACCTAAACTTGCATTTGCTGGAGAGTCCTTGCCAATTACGTACAGAACAATTTTGTTGATTTTATTGCATTTGGCATCCTTTCTACCTGCTGCCCCCTTTTTTTTTTTTTTTTTTTTTTAGCTTTGTCAACTTTATTCTGAAAATAAAATATTTTATTAATAGTATAGTATCGTCCTACGATTTCAGTATGCATTTTAGTATTTAATAAAGAGAATAATTAATGCCACTCACCATAGCTGCTCTTCTTGCATTTGGCCAAAATGTGTTTCAGCTGTTCCCAACACTTATATTTCATGACTGCTCCAATACTAACCAGAAATTAATAAATATCATTCTAAACCCCACGTTTGTCCCTTTTATTCCTCTTTCCGAAAGGAATAAAGGCCAAACAGATAATTTTCCTGTCTGTGTGTACGTGCCAGTGTGCCTGTGTGTGTTACCTGTGTGTGTCTGTGTGTGGTCGAGCATGTGTCTGAGCGTGTGTGTGGCCCCCCTTAAATTTTTTAATGCGTTAACTTTATTTCACAAAACTTGGTACACCTATAGTATAATAAAATACAACTTAAATGTATAGTTGTCGACTAAGTAGGACAAGTAGGACACTTTCTTTCAAAATAGTGGCCGTTTTAATATTTAGGGTGATATGTTATATTTCGGAAACCATTGAACCGATTCTAACGAAATTTTGAATGCTAACAGCGTAATTTATAAGCACTAAATTCAGACTTTAATATTATCGTTGGTCCGCCATTTTGGAATATAGCGACACATGAAAAAATAAAACTTTTCATTATATCTCAGAAACTACTCAACCGATTTTCGCCAAATTTGACATTTAAGTAATACTATCATTGGCCAGTAAAATGTCAGTAATTAAACTTAATTAGAAACTAATTTCAGAAATGTCGGTCACCTAGATATTTTAGCAAAGTATGCTATATCTTTGAAAATATTAAAACAATTCCTACCTAACTTTATATACTAGGAGTATATAAACAACAATAATCAAATGTGTCTACACGGAGCCTCTTTAGTCCTCCATTTTGTAAGATAGTGCCACACGAATATAAAAATATTTATGTCATATCTCTGGAAAGAATTGGCCGATTCCTATAAAATATTGCAAATAAGTAGTACTGCAGTAGGTCATGTTAACTGATATGTTTTAGGTATGTGAGATACTTATTTTAAAAATTGCGGCCATAAAGCAATTTCGGTTTGTATGATATATCGTCAAAACCATGTAATTAATTCCAATGAATCTTTGCTTGATGGCTGTATATATTGCAGCAATCCAATATGTACACAGAATTTCTTGTCCGCTATTTTGTAAAATAGTATGACTTGACAAAATAAAATTATGTCATCTTCGATAAAACAACCAATTTCGACCAAATTTGACTAACAATTAGCACTATTGCAGTCTATGAGACTATTAAACTTTGAGAGGTTCATACACATTTTCAAAATGGCAGCCATATTATTATTCAAAATCCAAATATTTTATCTAGGATAGTGCAATATAAATTTTAACTAGACTTTATAGCCCCACATGAAATAATATAGTTTTTGTACCGTAACTCGGGAAAAAATTAATCGATTTATTTCAAATTTGGTGAAGAAGTTGTACTGTGGTAGGCTACATTAATTTAAATGTTTAAAATATATAAGTCTCTTATTTTCCGAATGGTGTGCAGTTGATTGCCAGCTAGTTTAATGTTGAGTTTTTCTGACTTTGAATCTCGGGTATATCACTCGTGTAATTTAATTGTCTTTCTACTGTTTCACATGTTTCTTGTTTCATCTCTAATAATATTACTGTCAATGAGTCGTCAACGACCACCTACCATCTAGGCTTTCAAAAGATTCATTAAAATTTATTGGCATCCATATAAAGGAAATTAGGCTCATTAGTTATCACTAACTTCTTGTTTGGTTTTTGTGTTACAAAATTACCCGTTTCAAATGTCATTATTTTCTTTTATTTTTTGTAGCACTCAACGTTTTAAATATTTTGCCACTCGTGTGCCCTCGATCAGACTTGTCGAACAAACAGCTGGCATGTGAAAATTACTTAGAAGCTAACCAACTTATACAAGTTGAAAATTTTTTTATGGAACACATTTCTCGGAAACTTCAACTTGTATTTTTGTAAATTGTATTATGTGAACTTGTAATTTGTTATGTTTATGAAATAAAGCCCAGTCGTCCCCTCCGCACTAAAATCTATGAACGTAAGGCTACAGCCATAACCATGCTTGTATTAACTACTAATTTAATAACTTTGCTTTGAAATTTTTTTTTAAATTGTTTCAACACCAACAGAATTTTTTTGTTGCGGCATCTTTGCTCAACCCTTGTTTCAATTTCGTGCATAAACTAGATCTTGAGACCCGACCCAAGGTCGCGTTATTAGTCGGAAACCAACAATTTTTCGGTCATTTTCCAACCAAAGGCTTACTGGCCTTTTAAAACATCGGTAGTGTGTTAGTAATATGCGTTATTACATATGCAACGCCAACCAATAAACGCATGTGTATGGTATTTTATATACATTTTTACTCCTTTTAAAATAAAAGAAAAATAGTGCACTTTCTACAGACAATTTTTAATTTCCTTTGTATGTATACGTTCCCTGCTTATAGGACGTTGCGCACGGTATAAATCAACTCAGAGCTCTCCCTAATAAATAGAAATGGCTGTATCAAAGCGCTGTATCTCAAAATATTTACGTGTCAGATACATATGAAAATACCTTACTACTGACTTTCCACAAATAAATTAGCAGTGTCAACCCTTGAAGTACTCTTGGTACACGCTGTACAAGAACACTGCACGGTAGTTCAGCGTTGAGATTAGTGGTGATTGCACACTTACTGCGTGGAAAAGTGTAACCCTTATCGCTTCCGCGCTTCTTAACCACAAATGCTGACCTCTTAATACGTAATGTTATGCTACTTGTAATCAGTACTTAACTATTACCCCATGCGAAAGAACTGATGTAGTTATGTTTATGACTTACATGCTTCCCAGTTTGGCATATTTATCCTTTTAAAACTTTGGTTGAGTCAAAGCACGCGATGTATAAAACTACGAGCAATGTCGCAGCATAATTTTCTCTTATATATGCATATATGCGTGAAACTAAACTGAGAACATACAACCACCCATAGGTATATATAGGGTAAGGTAGCCTATCTTGGACCACTTTTTCATTCTCTTTAACAATTCTTTTATGAAGTCACTAATTAAAACAAAGCAGTTTTCATATTGTTCCCCATTTAGTGCATTTTAACCAGATATATTAGTTTAAATAAATTACTTCTATTATGTACAAAATTGTAAAATCTAGAACTATTATGTAAACGGTTCAAATTGAGAAACCGATTGCCTAATTTGGACTCACAGTTGCCTAAGTTAGACCTAAATGGGACAACTAGATCAACATTAAAAAGAGTCAACCATAACAAGGTAAATGAAAAAACATGTTCTTAAGTCTATTTTTTGTCTGAACGGAAATATGTCTGGATACCAAACCTCACTTTAGCACATCATGTGTGTAACCATATGACCTACAGTCCATACAGTGGACCATATCTTCTTTTTTCACCTCGCCACAAAAAATACAGAACCAGTTAGCATCATCCTCTTTGTGATTTACTTCAAGCTCTTTAAAAAGTGAGCCTGTCTTCACTTTTCAAACTGAGTCCTACATTTCGCGTGTTATAATTCACGTTTTTATGGCTGTTTGTGAATACCTACTTCTTGTCGCCTTTGCATCACCGTTATAAACCCGGATTCATTAACGTTACATAATTTCTATAATTTTACGCTAAACTTTTTTTTTTCAAGTAAGTCGTAAAAGGGGCTTACTTTTTCCCTATTGAATCCCTTAGTTCGGGCCATTGACGTACCTTCCGGCTGCCGGAGGGAAATATGATATAGTTTCATAAACGAATAAAGCGACTATTTTCCGACATTTTTGTATGTTTTTTAAGTAGTGGGGTACTTCATATTTTTCTACAGTATTGAAAGCTAGCGTACATCCTTGGTTGCGAACCTGATAAACTTCTCCTCAAAGAAGGGAATGCGGGCAGTGATAAATTTTTCCACCGCTGCAGAAAAGGTTGCCTGTCTACCGAAGGATTTCACTTCATGCGTGATCGTTTTATTATCAGCGTATCTGTTTATTGTTTCTTTTGGGATATCATAGACACAGGCGCACTCGATGAGTCCATAATAACTATTCTTGAATAATGGAACGACAAGCTGCAAATATTTTCCTCACTCCATTTGTCATATGTGCCTCTTTTCGCCATTTTCGGAACCTATACAGACACAATCCTTCTGTAAATATTAAAACAAGTAGAGCAGCTATTAGTTATCCTATCTTTCTTCTTAATTGGACCGATCCAAGTTAGGGGACACAGGCTGGTCCACTTCGGAAACTGTTCGCCGGAATGTAAAAATGGCGTTAAATTAATACACGAAATTCAGTAACTGTTAGTGGCTAATGAAATACCCTTTTAAAATATACCACAGCCGCTTTGCTTTCTTAGTCTTATTCCGAACACTAGCTTAGATGCCGTTGTACAACAATACAACACAAACAATCACACTAAATATATAGAAGTTCCTGCTGCATACATTGACTGAACCTCACTGATCGCTGTACCATTTTGGCACTATCAACTATCAGTATGGCGAACTCGACGGTTTCAAATGTTCTTACATAGCGAGACCAAGAGTGCTCCATTTTGGTAACGATCCAAGATCAGTGACATTCCGCTATTATCGTGCAAGCAAACTTAAACTGTAAAAAAACTTGTACTTAATTTTACTATTAAATCCTCCCAATTTCATACATTAATAAGATATATGTTACTTGAAATCGTAGCAAAATAAACCAAACAGTTATATTAGTATGAATAAATTTAGACTTTTATTAACATGTTTGTAATTTTTCTTTAAGAACTTTATTTAAATACATCAGTTCAAACTTTTTTTTTAAATGTCCCATTTCTAAACATAATTTTGAATTCTGTCAAGAAATAATTATTGATTAACGTTGAATTTCAATTTTTTTTCAAACGATTGGCCAAATATTTTGTTCCCAACACAATGTATTTCTAAGCTCACTAACCAAATACCAACCGTTCAAGACGTTGGCCAAACATGCGAATACCTACCAGTTACAACATTACACTTACTTTGCACTAGTAACCAGGGTTGCTAACCGTACTGTAATAATTAGTATTGTACTATATTTTGGCCCAGTGTACTAAATACTGTCAAAGAAATATATTGTACGCAAAAGTACTATTTTTCGGTCGGACCATACAATGTCCTTCGATTGGCAAGTTCTACTAGATAAGTTTAAAATTTTTATTAAGTAGCAACACCACTCAACAAACTTTATGAACGCACCTTACGACTATGCTTTTACTGACGCGTTGTGCGTGTTTCCGAACATGAGAATTACCAATGTCAAAGGATTGTATTTACCGCGTTTTTACTCATCTATAGTGTGGTTTTGTTTTGGTTACCAAAAATTGCTTAACAATAAATAAATAATAATAAATTGATAAAGTAAACAATGGAAGGCGAAAGTGATAGTGAAAGTGCGCTGTTGTCAACCCCTACTAAAAAGCACAAAGTCAATAAAAGAGAAATAGAGCCCGCCTCACCTTAATAAAAATGAGCTTCTCATTTACAGTAATTTACAATTTGAGTGCAATAAAGCATTTGATACTTTTATTATGAATAGTTTATTATTAAAGAGTGCACAAAAAGCAAAATAATATAGCTTTCGTAAATAAGTAATAAATTTTGTGTTTAATAAGCATACTTTTCACTTTTTTTTAACCTTTTTCCTTAAAATACTATATTTTCTTTCAATGAACTGTATTTTTTTTATCTTGGTCTGAAAAATACTATATTTCCCCGAAAAACAGTCGGCAACACTATTAGACTGAAGAGCCAAAAAAACTGGTATAGGCGTGCGTATGCTAATAACGGAGGTATGGAACCAATCAGAGTAACGCGATGCGGTCGGCAGCTAGATCGGTTACTGCTGTTACAATGGCAGGTTAGACAAGATTTAAGTGACTTTGAACGTGGTGTTATAGTCGGCGCACGAGAGATGGGACGTAGCATCTCCGAGGTAGCGATAACATTTGGATGTTCGCGTACGACCATTTCACGAGTGCACCGTGAATATCGGGAATCCGGTAAAACATCACATCTTCGACATCGCTGCGTCCGGAAAAAGATCGTAAACGAACGGGACAAACGACGACTGACGAGAATCATTAAACGTGACNTTGCTGGCGCGCAAAACTTTGGCCCAAAATAAAAATACATACCACTTGCAATAATGTTTATGAATTTGTTACCAAACATCAAGCAACATCTTTAAAGTCTAAAAACGTTACAAATGCTATATTTTCTGGCATTTTCTCATTTTGCAGCATCGTTGTCTGTGGGGTGTTAAGTTAATTCATGAAATTTTCGTGGTAGCAAATTTTGGTTGGCCTATTACATTGGTCTAATGTTGAGATGATGTGCGCGTTCCAGCCCAAACATTTCCAACCAAATTATACGTTGAGCCAACGTAGGTTGCTACTGCGGGAGGGACTGCTTATACTCTAATATTTTCAGGTCGGTTTACCGGAACCTGATTTTCGCAGTGAACCTCCCATTTCCACTTTCTGTGTTCCTAGTAGTCCAAGCTGCACTTCTGCGTGTTTGAATTATATGACAAATAATATCGTTACTACAATTAGTTTGCTTATAGTACGTTGCAAGGGTCCGAGTTGCAACACCGTGGTCATTTTTTATAAAAAAAAAAAGTTGTAAGTTCTTCGGAGTACCCATATGCAGAGGCAGTTCGCGGTAAACTGAGCACTTTTGGAATCCCTGCTTAAGATCTACTTGTATGCACATTGTGTATTCTTCCGCTACATGTGAAATTAACATTGCCACGGGCCTCATCACTTAATTTTTGTGTCGATCAAGTGAAACTGTAAATTTTATTGGAAAGTAAATATTTGACCAATTTTTTTATTCTTACACTGACATGCATAAAAAAAAGCAGAAAGCAAATAAAATATTTTCAAGGTTCACAAACGTTTACCTAAAACGTTTAATTGAACGTTCAAGGACGGGACTACTTCCCCTCTTCCCCTCCGTCGTTGCCAACTTAACAGGACGCACGCCACATAGTGTGCCCGTTAAAATATATAAAGATATGGCGTAGTGATTTTTTTCAATGTTTGACTTCAAAAGTGCTTACTTTACCGTTATAACTTTACGTTCCATGCCATCGTTACCAAACTTTTTGCCTACTAAATAATATCACGACTTAAGACTTACTGGTTCTTCACGGATGGCAAATAGAACGTGTCTCAGTCGAGTGTTGTACGTATAACATCGTAGGGGCTGTTGTTAATATTGATAATTTTTTCCTTAGGGCACTGCTGCTTCTTTAATAATAAATAATAATTTATTTAGGAGTGAACTTTCGCCCTTCGTGGAAGTTAAACATTTAACAAATGCCGCTTTAATGGTCTCTCTCAGTATTTCCAACTTTCTCCTTTAAATCATTTGCACTGTAACAAGAATCTAGACTTAGAAAACAGTATCTGACGTTATAAAGTCGCCCATATAATGTATTTATTTATGACTTATTTTACACAAGTGGCAAAGATAAGGCATAACCGCCTTACATTGCACTTAACCATTGATATAATTTAAAAAAATATCCAAAGATTGCACACACTTATAGCAAAGCACGAAGTTATAAAACTAAGAAAATCTTTTGAATTACAATAAAACGAAGACAGTACACACCGACAGCAAGATCACTAAGTTATGAAACTAAAGATAACAAAATAAGTTACAATGCATTTAATTATACTAATACCTGAGCCAAACTTGCTGTAGGCAACAAAAACTGATTTGACCTCATTTATTCTTTGTATAATAACAGAAACACAAAAATACATACGCATAATGCCACAAAATCGTGGAGTCATTTATCTGAATTACAATTGATTTTGGATGTACACGCACGTAACAAGTATAACCATAAATCATATCAAGTTATTTTAGCAAAATATTTTTACCACGCCCTTTTTTTTCGATTTGTTTAAGGGCTTTAAATTTAAACAGTCGTTGGCAGTGATAATAATTTATTTTGCTTTCGCATGAAAAATCCTGAGCGATTGAAGAGAGTCGCTTGAGAGGGAGGGTACTGGCGCGTCTGCTTCCAACTTTATCAGGAAATAAAAAATGCATAAACGCTAACGGTGTTCGAGTAAGTTATATCCCGAAGTGCGGATAAAATTACAGCCGGTAAAGTATTAGGTGTCGGGGGAGGAGGGAACTGACAGACATGCTTTTCACTCGCCGTGTCAATGACATAGATGAATGGCTTCCATCTACCTTAGTTTGATGGGTTTTCGTGGAGGGAGCTGAGGTAATTTCTCTCTCTCTTCCCGAGCGGAAATGACGTTAAACTTTTTTATTCCTTCCTTCACTTTCCACTACACGAAAATACAACATGTTGAGAATATGCCGAGACGCCTGTGAGTTTCGGTAGGTTGGCTGCTGCTGTACGTTCATACTTATTTCCGTAATGGAATATATTGCTAGAAAAGGGTACGTTTCCCATATGGGTTTTTTAAAGCTTGCTTGTGAAATACAATCGGGAAAACATGAACTTTGAGTTAATACTGCTATGCGTTTTGGAAATGAGGTGGAATTTCAAAAACACAAGCTGGGACTGGTTGGGATTTGCATAGGTAGGCATTTTGTACTTCACATAAAAAGTCCCAAAAAATTTGGTTCCAGGTTTCCCGCCATTTTGAAAAGATGTCTGCCATCTGAAATTTTTTTATATATTCACTGAAACACTTTATTTGCGTAAACTATTTGTTCTAGAGGACAGCTCTTGTAAGAAAANATATTCACTGAAACACTTTATTTGCGTAAACTATTTGTTCTAGAGGACAGCTCTTGTAAGAAAAGTTGCAAATGAATTGGGGTAAAATGTATACCATATAAATATATATTTTTGATTTTATATAACGAAACTATATAAATTTAAATNATATTCACTGAAACACTTTATTTGCGTAAACTATTTGTTCTAGAGGACAGCTCTTGTAAGAAAAGTTGCAAATGATTTGGGGTAAAATGTATACCATATAAATATATATTTTTGATTTTATATAACGAAACTATATAAATTTAAAAGTAGGTNTTGGGGTAAAATGTATACCATATAAATATATATTTTTGATTTTATATAACGAAACTATATAAATTTAAAAGTAGGTTCATTTCTTATGGGGAAAGTTGTATAATAAAGAGTATGAAGTTAGTCAGCAAAATATTTTCGAGCATGAAAAAGCGATAATATATTAGGTTAAAAGGATTCACAAGAGTTCGTATAAAGAATTTTGATGACTGTCACAGTTACTACTTAATTATTATTTATATGAACGGAAATGTTAAAGATCACTGAACAATACCGTGATATTTTAATGAGTCCGTGGCTTAAAATCATATTAAATTTAGTATATTTGTAAGACTCCTGATGAAAGTTATTATAGAGTAACATGGAGAAAGTTTTTCTCTGGCAGATTATTGCCGGAGAGATTTATTCTGGGATGCCGGTATTAAAAACTGATATTGGCAGCTTCTTTATGTCCATTTATCAAACGAATTTTTTAACAAATTTGTGAGATCATTATTTTCTTTAAATTTTTGAATCATTTATCAAATACTGACACTTACATAACGTTTATTTAATTAGTTATATGCTGAATCATTGAATATTTAATGTAAATAAATTATGTAATTCAATCAAACTCTCAAATGAAGTGTAACATTCTGCTCACCGGTTCTTTTTTTCCCTGCTGGCCATGTTTTATTATGCAGATGAGCGGACTGTATCTTGCACTGAAGGTTTCAAGTAAGTAAACACATTATATATATGTGCTAAAATTTTTAATGAAGTATCACGTAATAATACAACAACAAAAGACATTATTTGTCTTTGAATTTAGTTAAGATTGCCATTTTTTTTCACTTACGGTATTTTGAAAATAAAAATCAGTCGATAAAAAACGCTTTGATACACATGAAATGTGCGGCACCCATATTCGGTTAAAATAAATCCGTACTGAGTCATACGCTTACTTTAGCAAACACTGTGTTCTTCTCAATACAATAAAGCTATTTTAATAATTTAATATTTGAAAGTAATGGTCACTGCTTTTTTCAAATTGGCTAAGTTTTTATTTTGCGATGTTAAGACGACAAACTGCAATGGTTTCGAGCTAGTCATTTTAAGCGAAATATTATTTAAGGTTTTATTACCAGATTAAGTGTTAACTAGAAGCAGTTATATATTAAAATCTCTCATTGTCTATTGTACGCAAGAAAGAGTTATCTCAAGAGCTGTGCACATAAAAAAAATAGTTGTTTGTTAAAGTTTCCATTACATTGAGAAAAGAGATTTGTTGAATTAAACAACGCTAATTTTGCGCAACCAAATTAATTTTTTGTATAAATTACAATTAAATATATTGATGTTGAAACAAAATAATTTTGTTGCTCTTATTTGGTTCCCCCAAAATGTAATATAATTTGGTGAAACTCATAAATTGTTTGGCTCTTCGTACATTAAAGAGTTTTGCTTAGTATTACAAATATTGAAAGCACGGCCGGGGTTCGAACTGAGATCGTTCACATCCGAGCGCTACGGACAAGCAACCTCAGCAAAAGTGACAACTAGTGACATACGAAAGTGTATATATATAATATATCAAATATATAATAAACGATATATGCAGAGATATTGCAAATAATGGACAATGTACTTAAAAAAATATTTTAAGTTTCACAGTTTTACTTTCTAGCTATCTGTTGAACTTAGTATATTAAGACCTTTATAACACTATTAAACATCAATAAATGATCTAACAAACGCTGTTCCTCTGCTTATTGTCACAAAAATTACAAACTCTCCAGCTGTATTTTAGAACGAAGGCAATCAGATGAGTTGCCAAACAAATATACACGGGAGAGCGAAAACAAAAACTGATATAGGCGTGCGTATGCAAATAACAGCGGTATTGAACCAATCAGAGTAACGCGATACGGTCGGCAGCGCCTGTATAAGACAACAAGCGTCTGACAAAGTTGCTAGATCGGTTACTGGCGCTACAATGGCAGGTTATCAAAATTTAATTGAGTTTGAATATGGTGTTATAGTCGGCGCACGAGAGATGAGACATAGCATCTCCGAGGCAGCGATACAAATTGGATTTTCGCGTACGATCATTTCACGAGTGTACCGTGAGTATCGGGAATCCGGTAAAACATCAAATCTTCGACATCGCGTTCACCGGGAAAATATCGTGAACGAAAGGGACAAACGACGACTGACGAGAATCATTAAATGTGACAAACGTGCAACCCTTTCTCAATTAGGCGCAGATTTCAATGCTGGGGCATAAACAAGAGCCAGCGTGCGAACTATTCAACTGACCATAATTGATACGGGCTTTCGGAGCCGAAGGCCCACTCGTGTACCAGTGTTAACTGCACGACACAAAGCTTTACGCCTCGCCTGGGNTGACCATAATTGATACGGGCTTTCGGAGCCGAAGGCCCACTCGTGTACCAGTGTTAACTGCACGACACAAAGCTTTACGCCTCGCCTGGGCCCAAAAACACCACCATTGGACTGTTGATGACTGGAAACACTATGACGTGTCTCGTTTCCAATTGTATCGGGTGGATGGACGTGTACGGATATGGAGACATCCTCATGAATCCATGAATCCTACATGTCTACAGGCGTTGTTCAAAATGTTGGAGGCTCTGTCATGGTATGGGGCGTGTGCAGTTGGCGTGTAATGGGACCCCTCATACGTCTAGACACGACTCTGACAGGTGAGAGATACTTAATACTCTTGTCTCATCACCTGCGCCCATTAATGTCCATTGTGCATTCCGAAGGACGTGGACAATTCCAGCAGGACAGTGCGACACCCTTCACGTCTAGAGTTGCTGCCGAGTGGCTCTAGGAACACCCTTCTTATTTAAGACACTTTCATTGGCCACCTAAATCACCAGATAAGAACATTATTGAGCATATCTGGGATGCCTTGCAACGTGCTGTTTAGAAGAGATCTCCACCACCTCACACTCCTATGGATTTGTGGACTTCGGTGCAGGATTCATGGTGTGAATTGCATCCTGCATACCTTCAGACATTAGTCGAATCCATGCCACTTCATCTTGTGGCACTTCTCAGTACTCGCGGGGGCCCTATCAGATATTAGGCAGGTGTACCAGTTTTTTTGGCTCTTCAGTGTACATACTTGATACAACAAAATATTTTGTTGTCAGTCTCATTGTTTTGGAACAACTCAATATTCCGTATATTGAAGCAAATATTTTATTTGATGAACAAAATTTTATTTGGTTGCTTCTTAAATTTTATACACCCAAAAATATTTTGTTGGGGCAACTAAATATACAGGATGAGTATAAAAGAATACCCCAAATTTTAAGGTCTATAATAGCAAAACGAAATAACCTACAACCTTGATTGACTTATCAAATAAACCGTGGAAACGTGAAGTTTGTTAACCATACATTCATAAATTTTCAATTTGACCACCACGAGCGGCCCGAACGACATCAACGCGATAATCAAAATCGTTCCACACTCTTGTCAGCATGTCCCGTGTTACGGTTTGGATGGCGTTCGTAATTCTCGCTTTGAGGTCGTCAATGTTACCCGGCAATGGTGGACGAAACACTTGATCCTATATGTACTCTCATAGAAAAAAATAGCACGGGGTAATCTCAAGACTTATTGGGGGCAAGTAGTGAAGAGCCTGGTCACCAGCTGCTCCTCGACCTATCCAGTGAGCATTACGGCAATGTTTCGTTAAGGTATCTGCGAACAGCTAGGTGCCAATGGAGTAGCTCACCACCTCAAACTGAGAGTTACGAACGCCATCCAAACCGTAACACCCGACATGCTGATAAGAACGTGGAACGAGTTTGATTATCGCGTAGATATCATTCGGGCCGCTCATGGTGACCAGATTAATTATTTATAAATGTATGGTAAACAAACGTCGTGGTTCCACGGTTCATTTGATTGGTCAATCAAGGTTGTAGGTTGTTTGGTTTTGATATTATAGACCTTCAAATTTGGGGTATTCTTTTATACTCAGCCTGTATTTTCGGTCGTATAGGCCTGCAAACATGTGTTTTGTTGTCTGGAACAAACCTTTCTCTCTGGGTACATTGGCGTTATTTGTGGTAAAATTTAAGGCGTTTATCCCTTGCGCTTACATAGAAATATTATTTCGTTTTCTCGAAACACTTTTCTCGCATATTGAAACACACAAAATTGCTTAATGTAAATATTCAACTTCACATATCAGTTGGATAAAACATCTAGTTATCTGATATCCCCTTGAATGTCTAACTTTTTTTAAAACTTTTGTAATTTTTTGTTACGTCATTATAAAACTTATAACCTCTCTTAATAAAGAATACCACTAAAGGTTTTTTTAATGTTCCAGAACTCTAAGGGGAAAATCAGTAACACAACAGGCGTATGTGAAAATTTGTTTAATTTAAAAAAGAAAATTTGTGTTACCTCAGAAGAAACATTTTGTAATTCTTCATGGGCTCAATTCTATTGTCTGTATTGACCTCGCTTTTGATGGGACGTTAAGTCATACCCCCCCTCCTTTCAAAGCATATCCATCTTGAAATACTACTGAAAATAAAACCAGTTTGCGTATATAATGCTGAAAATATAGCTTGTTAAACCAATACTTTTCTTTCGCGTCAAAACCAATTTTTGAGGAGAGAGCGTTCTTGTTTAGGTTTACAATCTTTTGCCTTTCCCAAGGTCATATGCCTGAAAACCCGCATTAATTTGAGGGACTGAAATTTGAATTCATACACATTTTTTAAATCTAAATCAAAATAAATGCTGGCGTATTGCCATTAACGCGCTCTGAATAAAAGTTATTTTAAATAAATCACAAACACCTCTCGCACCATAGACGAAATATTAGCCTTCTAAAGCATTTCCTAAATGCACAGATTATATAAAGTTTTTAAGGCATTTTTGCCCTAACGTGTTCCTTGATCTGTGATATACGGTGTCACCATAATAGAGACCACAGCGTTATTGAACATCATCCATCATGTGTCTCTTGACCCGAAGGAAATAATTTGCATTTCCTGATAATATACTATCGCACGTATTTATTATACAGGAAGGCTTATGGTACTGAAGATATGAACGAGAGAAGACACTTATTCATTTTCTCGAAAAAGTTTAATATTTTAGTATAAATATGCATATTCTGTCCGTAGTTACATAAAAACATCTGGAAACCTAGATGTATTGTTTATTAATGGCCACTGTGTAATCTTCGACTGTTTTAACAGTGATTGTTTCTGTGGGTTAAAAAAGTGACATGTGTTTTGAAGACTCCTTTTATAATGTAAACGGCGTAAAAAATTAGTTGCAACCAAATCTGACATCATATTTTTAACATGACTTAAAGTAAAAAATTATATTGTTGTGTTGTCTGCAAACATTACTCTTCAAACGCCAGCCAGTGTTTAAGATAAATTTAATTTGCTACGTCAATATATTTC